>CATNVA010000030.1:0-67957 GCA_951217055.1 Gerris lacustris | reverse complement strand
GTCACTAGTCAAAGTAGACTCAACAACAAAGTAGACTCAATTACGCAGCGCCGGTGCTACACTTTTGGCCTGCAAGAAATTATAAGGGTCCTCAGTTTGGGTTCTCCTAAGGACCCTAAAAACGGATATACCTTGTGATTATGCAAAATCAACTAAAGTTGACCTATAAGTTGGTAAGCTTTAAAATTTTAAAGTATTCATAAAATATTCTTATTTTAAGTTGGGGAAAATAGTATTAAAATAATAAAAAAGTAGGGCTAAACTATAACTGGGACAGGGCCATGTAAATAAATTTTGGGGTGCCTATATTAATTTCATAATATTTAAATATAATCGTACAAAGTAATTTTTTTGGGGGCCCTAACATTTTTTATGACCATATTTTTTAATATTATCCTTAGAGGACATTACTTTGTGAATTATTATGAAACACGCCCTTCTGATATTTTAGATTATTTTAGAAAGTAAATTTTTACCAAATAGCCAACTTTTGTTAACTTTGGACAGTCTTGTATTTTTTCGTTCTTGAGATTTAACAGCTTAAGGTATTTTCAACTTTTTAAAACAAAATATTTTTGTCACTTTCAATCAACCTTACAAAGGGCTGAACAAAGTCTGTTGATATAACCTTAATGTTTTTTAACGTGGTGCATGTCACTATTATTTAGCTATAATAGTTTTTAAGTAATAATATAAAGTAGGCTAATTTTTAGAACTCAATATTATGGTGAGACTTAATAACCTAAAACAGAACTGAGCTTTATATTTTTATTTGATTAGGATTAGGAGATAACAGTTCAAAAATTAAGGGAAGGGTAGAAAAGATAACAGCTATAAAAATAAAAGAAGGTATGAGGGATAATGGAAAAGAAGTAAGGGGGGTTACGAGAGAAAGAAAAATACATTCATACGTAATATGTACTCATTTACAGCAAGGACAGTTGATAGAATTTAAGGAAATAAAAGAAGTGACACCACTGAACCAAGAACCAATCCGAAATGCGATTACCTTGTCTACTAAACTAAAACGAAACCTGATAAGGTATTGTCTAGGGCAGCGTTTTCCAAAGTGTGGGTCGCGACCCGGCACCGGGTCGTAGAAAAAGTTTGCCGGGTCGCGAAAACAAATTGTAAAACATGAAAAAAAAGTTTTCAGTTAAAAATTCGGTGTTATATTATAAAAATTAAAATGAAATTATTATCAATAAATATTTTTATTTAAACCTATTTTATAAAGAAAAAAAAAAAAAAAAAATGGAGATTTTGGAACGAAGTTCCTTATGGCACGTTCTGGAGCACGGGAGTGAATCCGAAAAAAACTACCAAAATCACCGTCACAAAATACCGTCACGCAAAATCCGTCACGAAATCTACAGATGACGATAACTTGAGTAAAAGATCACCGAGTTAGATGAAATTTGGTACACATGTTCATTTTACCAATGCCCAGGCTGAGTTCGTCGGAAAACGTTATCCGCCCAAGCGTTCATGCGCAACGCTCGCGTAATCATAAGCTTCAAAAGACGGGAAAAAGTGTTATTAAGGAAGCCTGTTACTTGACTTGTTTTGATTATTTTGGTTATATATGTCAAAAATGTCAATTTGTTTTGTAAATAAATAAAATATAATCATGTAAAATTTCACCCTGATACAAGCAGAAGTTGTAGAGTAGGGAAGAGATATATTTTATAACAGTCCTATTTCAATTCAAACTCCTTTGACAAACATACTCTGTAGAATCCGTCTACTGTCCGGAAGCCAAAATGTAGAATCTGTCTACTGTCCGTGCGACAAAATGCGGAATCCGGTAGCTCAAATATTTAAATTCAAAAAATCAAAATTTAAATTTACTAAAAAATAAATAAATTTACACAGGGCGACCAGCTAAGTGGTCCAAAGAAGTACACTACAATTTCAAGAATAAATTAATTTCTTTTATTAAAAAAATTTTAATTAAATTTTTTTTTTTTTTTAAATAATTTTGGATTAATACTAAAAATACATTGTTACATTTACTTTCATCTTTCTGATATCTGGCGAGCATTAGGCTTTTAATACAACAAAACTCATAAGAGATGGTCTAGCTGACTCATGTGATTATTGGCTAAGATTTTAACAATCCAAGTTAAAATTAATATTTCATAAATAGAACCTTTTATATTACAATTTTGTTAAAATATATATATATGTAATAAAGAATTTATTAACTATGTACTTATTACAGTGTCGATGTTTAATCCTTTACTGAACACTTATCCAAAAAAAAATGTGCTCACATAAATGCACGTTTTCTTTATATAGAGAAAACTGAAATTAAAATTATTAAAATTTTCCTTTTTTTTTACATTAATTTGTGTATTAATTAATTACTTTAATTAATCTATAATATTAAACATCATGTTTAATAAATTTATCGTTAAGCGAAAATATAAAGTTGACTGATCAACCTTTTAGGTTAGGTCTAAACTCCAAAAAGAGTGACTCTTAAATTTTTTCTAAGTTAAAATGTAGAAATAAAAGTGATAAATAATTATCAAGAAATTTGGTGAAGATTTCTTATGAAGAATTCATGAGACGTTTAATATGACGATTCTGAAGTAGTTATCGAAATGCTGGAACGGCAGCTATGGCCCTTTAAAAATTACCAAAAAAAATTAGCCATGTGCCAAAACTACTCAACTTTTAAAATTACAGAAATTAAATCAAATATAATTTTTTATATGAAAGTAATTTATTACTTACATTTAGTCAAAATACAGATGGCCTTCCAAATTATGGTGAAGCAGAAAGTTAAAATTCAATTACATTAAAAATTGACCACATCGGCCATTATTCACATAGCTCAAGCTATAATAAAAAAAAAGAAAGCATTTTACGTCGCTGACGGATCCGTAGCCTACATCCGTCGTTCTCAGGAACTGGCATACGAATGGCTTCCCCACTCTTGCCTACCTCTAAAGTAATTTCTACATTGTACTATCTATCCAATGCTAATTAGATTAACCTTTTCTCTAATTAAATTTACAAAAATAATTTTTTATTAATTTTACGTCAATAAAAACTTTTTTATTTAAGATCAGAGCTAGAAAGAATTACATTGACCTTTACATTTTTATAATTGAATTATATTAATCAATCAAATTATATTAATTAGATTAATTTGGTAACGACATAAGGTTGCGCAATATTTATGTTTTCTCAAATCCATCAACCTGCATCCTGAGCGCTACATGACTGGTTTATGCAAAGCATCACCAAAACAATGTTAAAACATTACATTTAAATATGAAATATTACTTACTTTTTACTAAACTCATTTTTCTTTGATTACATAAACTATTAATTTTAATTAACTTACATTCTATATATATATGTGTAAGTATCGCCAGATACCACAACTCTTTCACTATAAACTCATCATGATAAACTTTTTTCTTTTATTCAATACATATATATTTATAGTAAGACGCTTGCTTTAATTATACAAATAATGATTTTCTTTTAATTTTGCCTTAACTCTGCTAGGTACAAACAGTTCGTTACATTTAATTTTGTCTCTTTTCTAACTCCGCCATGTATAAGTAGTTAGGAATGTATACTTACTTAGCAGTGTGATTTTATAATTTATATTTAATGAAAATGTAAGGAACTTCGTTCCTACCGGGTGTCCCGCGACACCACACGTATTTTTATTTTATTAATTTAATGAAGGAATATTAAATCTTTTGAAACATTACATATACATTTATTGAAACCCATGCAAACTATAATGAAGGAGATTTACATCTAGAAACACTAGATGTACTATCACTCTCAGTTTCAATTCAAAGCTAGCCTAACCCCACACACTTATCAGGGTCTAGGTCTAAGGATGAAACAAAATCTTCAATAGCTTTGGCAATAATCATTGCATTAAGACCTTAAAGCTCTATAAAGCTGAATAAGGAAGTGCAAAAAAAAAAAAATGAGAACAGTATAGAAGATACAAGGAAAGGTATAGATGGCAATAAACAGATGTTCTCTACTCGGGCCACTTCTTTTCATGGCTGTATGTTTTGAAACAAATGCTAAAAAAAAAAAAAAAAAAAAAAATACTCGGGCCACTTCAAAAGTAATAATTACACTGACTCCAACCAAACATAATACATGGTAAATAACGCTTCTGGATTCTGGAATATTTCAGCAGTGTCATGAAATAAGGCGAGAGGGATGAGACTATTCCAGAAAACTCATATTGTCACAAGCAAGACGATTAGGCCCTAATTATATCGAGTGCCGCTTGAAAAAACGTTTGCCTCATTGAATAGATTAGAATCCTATCCTTAAGTTCCAAATAAAGGTTGTATGTCTTAAACTAATAACACATTTTAGATGAAATTTGGTATAAATATTCAGAAAAATCATATCCTTAGGCAAACTCAAGATTTAAATTTGGGATTACCCATAAAAACTCTCATGAAAACTAGATTTTTCCCAGGAACAATCTAGTTTTGTTCGAGATATTGATGCAAATAAATTTGTTTTTCTTGAAAATGGAAAACAAAAAAGAAAGGAACCACACCTATTGATCAGTTTTAAGTATGTTTAAAAATAAATCAATTAAAGGAGATATTATGGAATTTAAATACAGCATCAATAATTGAAAAAGTTTTGTTTGATTTATCAAACCAATTTTTTGGACCATCTTGGAAGGGCAGCTGCCCCCCCCCCCCCCCCCCCCCCCCCCTTGCCCCTCTCTGGATACGCCCATGGGTTCTATCTCTAAAATGCTTGTTTATTACTGCCTACTCAGTACCGAACGCACATTATAATTATCGTTATGCAACTATGGATTTTGTTTTTCATTTTATAAAAAAAGTCTGAGATTTAGAACAAATAATTATAATCACACATACAACACTAAAAATAAAAATGGACTATGCATACCTGGCCACAGACTCAAAAAATCTGAAGTCGGACACTCAATCTTGGGTATAAAATTGTTCAATAATTTAAAAATAGAGACACAACAGTTACCCTATGAACTTTTTAAAAAATGTATAAAACAAAAACTAACCGATAAGGCTTTTTATAATATAAATAAATTTTTTAAGACTGTTTTTTAATAATTTTTTTATTTTATTTTTATGATACTTTTAATGCAAATTGTTACGAGACTTATTAATACTAATTATTTTAATGTTATATATATTGACACGTTCCTTGTTATTTTGTATTACTTTTGGAATAAAATATTTATTTATTTATTTATTTTTATGGAAAGTGGTTCTATGGTTATTAACTCTTACGACAGATATCACAATGCTCCTGCTTTGATACTTAATTAGTAATAAAGTGTTTTGTTTATTTAGGTTAGTATTATAGAGTAAAGTTTAATAATTTTGTGACGTGTCCATGTCAGGATGGCATTATTATAAGCAGAGACGGGAAAAAGTCATAAACGTCATAGTCATATGATTTTGTCATAAAATAGCCATTTTTCGAATAAACGTCATAAAATGGGGTTTTCTTGGGATAAACGTCATAGAATGGCCTTTTTTGTCAAATGTTTAGCAAAAAGATTTTTTTTTTTTTGTTAAAGCAAATTTTTATATTGAACATTCGTGGTCCGGTTCCAGGTAAAAGTGCAGTTCAAACAAAAACCCTTACACCAGCTTAGTGAAAGGCCTGGGCTCTTAATTCCCTGATCACTTTCGGACTTCACTAATGCGCTTATGCATACCTGCAACTAGAGAGGCACCGAGGGTCATCCCTAATTCCAAACTAGGGCTCCTGATCGGCTCCTTCTTGGAACAAATCTTCCAATTAGAATCCAGGAAGGTCAAGATAGATTCTCCAATCAGCCAATAGTAAACCCATTGGTTTGGGCAGTTTCCTGATTAGCTGTTCCAGAACTTAAGATTTTGTATATATTGGTAAGGGATTAGAATGTTTAATTGCTTATTTGATTTCTTACTCGTGTTACTTTTTTTTTTTTTACTTGGGTTTCGTTGGTAAAACCAAAAAAGGAAACCCTTATAGTTTCGTTCATGTGTCTGTCTATCTGTCAGTCGGTACAGTTCCAATAACTTTCGAATCAAAAGAGAGAGAAACATCAAACATTCCAATATTAAAGATCGTTTTGATGCACACACAGGAAAAATATTGCGAACTCAAAATAGTCAGCTGTTCAAATTCAAAATGGCGGATAACTCACGTCACACAATTTTTTTTTTTTTTTTTTTTTAATTTTGAGTGGGGTATCAAATGAAAGGTATTGAAGAGTAGATACAAAACTATATAACACATGTGGAAAGCGTTTAATTTTCAACACCATTTTCTCAAAAAACATCAAAATTTTGCGTGTATGCATGAAATTTGCTCCCGGCTCATCTGCCGACGTCGAATGGTATTTTCCAAGTTTAAAATTCTACTGACAGACAAAAGAGCCAATTTAACGCTGGATAATATAGAACAACATATGATTATTTTTTACAACGTTGAAGCATTCTGCAAATTATTATTATTTATTATATATTGTAAATATAATTCTGTATTTATGAAATATTGAAATCTTTCTTTTGAACTGTTACCCTCCAAAATAACGCTAAATTTTCGCTAAAAAAGGCTAAATTTTCAAAGTGAAAATAAACGTCATACTTTTTGCTAAAACGTCATAAAACAACCGATTTTCTGAAATAGAGGTCATAAAACAGGATAATAAAAGTCATAAAAGTCATAGAATAAAGGTCATGAAATGGAAAAATAAAAGTCATAAACGTCCCGTCTCTGATTATAAGTATACATAACTATCAGACTGTGTTTAATATTGCAAGTCCAATACTTGTTAACCTCATTGTGATTAAAAATGTGAAACTTGGGAACTGGGGTAGCTGAGAGGTTACTCGCAACTCTGCCTAAAACCTTGGTCTAAACACCAATATATCTGGTGAGTTCAAATCCAAAAGAGGTGACGCATGTTTCACACTAATGATCACATCAAGTAGATGAGCACCATATCCCATGTCCTGTAAAAACCTATGATGTATTGATCGAGATGTAAAAGAAGCAGAAAAAATACAACTTCAACAGCCCTTCTTATATAACTCCAGAATAGTTTAAAATAAAACCATTGTCTTAGGCCATCGGCAACTTTTAGCCTAACTTTGAGGTTAAGAATCACTTCCTGACATATAACATGCTAACATTCTATGGTATTTATATCAGATTTTTTGTTCTTACTATTTATGTTTATTTTATTTCAATTTAATTTATAAGAAATTTTTAAAATATATCATAACACCACTATATATACAAATATTTTTATATTGGCAAATATATATAAAATATGTTGTAACTTTCAAGAAGCCAATTGTATGGTTTAATAAAGAGGTAAGGCACTTTTCAGCTCATTAAGAATCAGAAATTATGTAATCTTATCTGAAGCAAGTTCAGAGAGGTCGTTGAGATTATAAAATAAAATGCTCTGATAACAATATTTACAGTTATACATTGAAACCTCAACTATGAACAGCAGAATTCAGTAACTTTGTAAACATTTTTTTTTTGTTTAAAATTACTCATTTTAATTTATTATTAAAATTATATTTTTAATATAATTTTTATTAAAATTAAATTGTTATTTTCGTTTATATAATAAAATCATTTAAAGCAATCTTAAAGAATTAAAATTATTTTAAATAAGCATTTCATTCGTAAACTTATCATTGTGTTCAGTGACAGATCCAGTTTAAAAAAAAAAGAATGAAAACTTGATATAAACTTACTTGATAGTGAAGAGAAGCTCATTTAAGATCTTGATCAAATAAAATCAATTATATTTCGTATCTAAACATTACAAGGAGGCAACACTATACTGAAGCTACAAAAAAATAAATAAATGGAGTTTTAAAGAGGTTAAAAAATAGAGAGAATATCTTTATACAAATGTTCTTCAAAAGTAATGTTATCCCATAAGATTAAATTACATAGGAGATAATTATTTTAGTAGTGGTTAAAAAAAAAACGTTATTGGATCTACACAACACAATAATAAGATTCTGTTTGTTTTGTGAATAACAATAATTTAGAATAGGAGCAGTCTTATGATTATATGAACTTACTTATAATTGATTGCAGGTGTTAAATATTATATATACTACATTTAGATATTATTATAATTAATAATCAAGATAAAGATGAAGTTTCTTCACGGTGGAAAGAATTTTATGCTTTTACACAGAAGATTAAGTAATCTGGTGCAAACATCTCACTTAAAAATCAGAGAAGTACCGAACACAATTCTGCCAGTTTTTCTTTTTAAAGACCTATCTAAGTTCCAAGACCGACCAGCAATTGTAAGTTACACTTCTTGTTATTATAATTTAATAATAAATTATACATAATTAGGCCACTCTTTAGTAGTTTTGTATTACCCTCTATCGATATTTTTGTTTCAAAAAGAAAATCCTTCCATGGTCTAATGGGTAGTATAAATAAAACCTTTAAGTTCTCATAATTTTAATTTTTGGAGATATTTTGAAGAAACTGTTTAGAATAATTAGTAAATAGAGAATTGTAATAAGATTTTTTTTTTTTAGTAATTCAGGTATTTAAAAGCTTGATAATGACTTAATGACCCAAGGAGGGGTTGGATTATCGCCAAAAATTAAAATTATGAGAACTTAAATGTTTTATTTATACTACCCATTAGACCATGGAAGGATTAGGTCGCTTGTTTATTTCATTAAAAATAAAGAGTTAATATTTTAACAATACATCAAATTTATATTTTCTCTTCATAAAAACAGCTTCTGAAGCGATGCATACTGTAGGTAGTATCTAAACCTTGAGATTATCCACTCAATAAATAAAAAAGCTAATCCATGATTTTTTTAGCTGTGCATATGACTATTATATCATTCAAAATGTAATCATGTTAATGTGAACTATTCAGAGGTGTAATAATGAAAAAAATAGTCTGTCAATTAATGTGGCAAACAGCTTTCTCGCATCCTATCTCATACTTTATTGATTGTTATGCTGTTTCCCTCTTTTGCTTTTGAGCTTACCGAAGGTAACAGAAGCTATGTGACCGTTCTGAAGAATGAATTTTTTTTTTATGTCTCTGATTTCAAAAATTCCAAGACAGAAATCCGTTTCAGACATCAGAGAACAATTTTGGTCTTGAGTCTGGAAACTTTTGTGTGGCTTAGAAACTATTGGGTGCAGAAGGTTGAAACTTATAAGGCACTAACAATTATGACCTACCATCCAAATTTCATGAAAAACAGACGAGTTGTTTGAAGATATGTTGGTTTGCAAAAATTGATCTGATATTTGAAACGGATTCCTGTCTTGGAATTTCTGAATTCAGAGACAAAAAAAATTATCGTTCTTCAGAGTGATCTTAATGGTTCCGTTACCTTTGGTGAGGTAGAAAGCAAAAACATGGTTTCCCCCCTTCTAGTTACAAATGCAATGATGGATTAGCAAAGTCAAGATAAATTAACAAATTTAGACCAATATCAACTAAATAGCAATGCTTAACAACTATTTACTGAGATAAAGAAGAATATTCAATACTTAAAAAAAAAATCCTTATTTAGCCTGAGCTGTGGTAACTCCTATAACCCATAGAAGAGATAAAAAAAACTACAATATTGTAAAAGACTATGAAAAATAAAAGAACAAATCAAAGCTCAAATAATTATAAAACAAATGTAATTGTTTGTATGACATTAACATTAGTTTAAAATATTCTATTCCAATTTTAGAAAAATTGCTTTCTAAATAATAACTCAATATCATGTACTGATAAATATATTTAATTATTTTTAAATTTCATATGATTGATCTTTTTTTTTTTTTTTTTTTTTTTTTTTTTTTTTTTTTTTTTTTTTTTTTTTTTAACAGTCCTGTGGTCAGGAGAAACGAACTTTAACATATAAGAATCTGAAGCAACTTACAGACAAGGTGCATTATGCATTAAAGAAGAGAGTTGGTCTGGATCAAGGTGAAGTGGTGGGACTTATTCTTCCTAATAATCCAGAATTCCCAGCAACAGTTTTTGGAGCCCTACAATGTGGTCTCAAGACAACATTTATAAACCCTATATTCACACCAGGTTAGAATAAATAAAATTTCCATATTGACCCTAAAAAATAATTTAAATATATTGTAAAAAATATATTATATTAGAGAATATAACAAACTTAAGAGGGTGAGCACTTCAAGATTATTTGAATACAAATATTTGATATTTTATTAATTTTTTATTTCAGAGGAAATAACAAGGCAATTTGTGAATGCTGAAGTAAATTGTATAATTGCGATGAATGATAACAAAAAAGAAGTGGAAAAAGTTGTTCCACATCTTAAAGGCTATAAAGGAACCGTTTACCTGGATAACAAAGGGAACTGGTTCTTTAATAATAAATCATTATTAGATGGAATTACAGAAACACTAGAAATACCAAATATAGATCCACATGATACAGCTATTTTACCTTATTCCAGTGGAACAACAGGAGTTCCAAAAGGTGTTATGTTGTCACATCATAATTGTGTTTCCAATCTTGTGCAGTTGGGTGATCCAAACCTCATAACACGTGCTCCACCTGGTAAGTTATTCTCCCTATAAAACAATTAAAAGCATATAGTGATGAGAACCAATACAGTATTATATTAGGATGTGGTATACCCGCTGACACCTACCTGGAGCTTAAAACATAAGGAAACAAACATAATATTTTTCAAGGGTATTTGGTTTGAACAAATATCATTTAGAGGTAGGCAGATGAGACAGAGTGGGGGTGATCTGAGGGTCCAGATTATTATTAACATGTTGTTGTCTTTTGAACATACATATTCAGCTGCAAGGGTTTTTATTCCAATTCAGCCATGGAGGGAAGAATTAGTCACACAAAATTATTCATTCTCAAGAACTTAAATTTAACATTCACTCAAGAATATTTTTTTTTTCCGTGGTAGGCTGTGAAATAGTAACTTTAGAGCCTAAAAAACATAGCTAAAATCCATTTTTTCATTATGTGGACTTAAAAAATCTTTTCATTACTCCTAGCTGTAAAGAATTTTTTTTTTTTTTCGTGCTGGTAGTTATCAAAACTTCCGTTTTAGCACTGCAATCTTTGTTGATAACTTCTTAGTATGATTAAAATCCGCTAGATGTCAATGCGTTTTATTTATCTTTTCTTATAGTGTAACCTCTTTTTAAGGTTTTTTTTTTTTTAATCTTTAGTATGTACTAATATTTGATATTATTATATTGATTATTGATTAATATTTAATGTTTTTTCATTGTCTGCTACCTCGGAAAAAATAGCATATGCTACACGACAGTGAAGTGTTTTTTCTTTACCTTGGCAATATTTACTGTCTCGCTTAGCTCGACAGTAAATGTAATTGCCGCGGTAAAGAAAAAACTCACTTCACAGCCTAGTAACATAATATACTATTATTGATGACAATAAGCAGCTCTTATTCCTCTCCCATGTCACTAAAAGAAGTTATATAATGATGTTTCATTCATTTTTTTATTTTGATTCAATAAATGATTTTACTAACAGATGGAGTATTGCAAGAGAGAGTACTGAATGTCATACCATTTTATCACATTTATGGCTTTAATGGTATTATGAATTATTCTCTTGAAGGAGGAGCTCATTTAATGACTATACCTAAATTTACTCCAAAAGATTATTTAGACTGTCTAAAAAGTTTCAAGGTAATTTCTTCCATTTTGATGTTTTTTTAGGATTAAGTTTTAACAATAAATCATAGTATATCTTTAATTTACAAATCATATTAATAGGAGGGGCTGAAATATTAACTATAATTAAAACTTTTTCACAATTAATTTTTTAAACATCATAATTCAAAGTTACATTGAAATATTCGGCACTTTTTTACTTTCTCATATAAAGAGAAAGTATTGTGATGGCGCAAAAATTCGATTTTGAGATTTTGATGGATTTACACGTTTTGAGGTCCCCTGAGTCCAAAAAAGTGGTTTTTAAAAATTGTCTGTCTGTCCTCTGAGCAGACGCCTAGAGCCAGAAGTTCAGAAAAATCATACCCCGAGGCGAAATCGAGAAATTAATTTTAGCTCTAATTTTGGGGGCGCTACCCCCCCAAAAACTCTGGAAAAAAAATATTTCTCGAAAACGGTTCCGACGATTTTGGTTAAAAAATTCTAAAATGTAGTCCATTTGAATACGAATCTAACGATATAAGCTGTTTTCCCGGGAAAAATCTAGTTCCTGAGAAATTAGCATAAAACGCGGATGGAGAGAGCCCGGGTTCGATTCCTCGCCCAGGAGAAGTTATTTTTATGATACATTTTGATATAATTTTCAATAATAATTAAACGTACTTACAAAAACTAATAAATGGAAAACATTGGCTAAGTAATTATGAACTTGTATATAAGAAAGTTTGTCTGAGTTGTCTCGGACCGATTTTTACTTTAGCCTCAAAGGTTCATGTGTTTGTTTCCCCAAGACATTGAGACTCCTGGGGCAGTTTTATCTTTAATATTCCTTTATTTAAATAGTTGATTAGACTAAGGGATATGATCACAATTATATACACAAGTGTGATATTCCTTTGTCCCAAGGTACATTGGAATAAATATCCCTTCGTCTTAATAGTAATTTAGACTAAGGAATATATATGCTACTCTGTATATGTTCCTTTGCCTAAATAACTATTAACACAAAGAGACATAGGGGGGTGCTAAAGTAAAAAAGTACCAAATATTCTTATTGTGACAGTTTTTTTTAGAGACAACCACACAAGTAGCAATAACACTTTAAAATTTAACTGACATTGAAAGAATTTTTTGAATTCTGAGGATGTTTGTTGGGCAGGGGGACTGAGTTCTCAATCATAATATACTCAAAACACACATATGCAGATATTATATGATTATAAATATATATATATATATATATATATATATATATATATATATATATATATATATATATATATATATATGCTATAATACTTAGTTGTTTGATTAATTAAATATGTACTTTTAATCTAAGAGTTAATATTAAAAGTAACACAAGCGATCATTTGAACAGAATAGGAGAAATCAAAGCAAACTCTGAGTTTTGTATATTTATACTTGAATATTTCATAACATTAGACATCATAATAGAGAAAGAATAGTTTTTCTCAATACATATTTATTTAAGGGAGATTTCTCATTCTATTTCTTACTGTAAAGTGAATATATATATTTAATCAAATTACTTTAAACAATATTGCAGCCAACACAATTATTTCTTGTACCTTCACTACTACTATTTCTGGCATCACATCCTGATGTAACACAAGAGCATTTGGAATCAGTCAAGAAAATCACTACTGGAGCAGCACCTGCAACCAAATCTCTTATAGATAAATTTACAAACAAAGTGCAAAGGGATGATGTTGTTATCACTCAAGGTAACACATTTTTTTTTTTGTTTAATTCCGGGGGGGCTTTTACACCAGAAGACGCAGGCCACTTAGGTGGGCCCATAGAACACACCTGGGTTAGGAACCGAAATCTTCACACACTCGTGTGAAGATATGGTCGTTAACCATGACTCCCCTCCTAGTTGTATTACAACCAAGAGTGTCATTATCATGGTTTCCAGGCCGAAACCTGGTAGCACCACTCTTTCGAGGAGCTTCCCATTTGTTTAAACAATGCTGTGTGGACATTGAGGGGGGCGTGGTCCGGGAATCGAACCCAGAGCTATGTTCAGAAGTGGTCACCCATCCATCTTCTGACCCTGCTCAAGACTGCTTAACTTGCCTTATCGCAAGGCGAGCGCTCTAGCCTCCAAGCCACCCAGGCCCCCAGGTAACACATACTTTTAATTATATCTACAATTACAGCAACCTCAGGGATGGGATAAAACTAACTAAAAATTGGTATAATAGTACTGTGAACACACTCTGATAACAGTTGCCTCATTTTAACAAACCTCTCAATTATCCCACCATTTAAAATACCTCTTATGTATATTTAACACTCTCTTAAATGTCCGAGGAAACAGAGTGGGTACTCTGTTTCCTCGGACACTTAGAAATTGAAATTTTATTTACAACAATTACTTTCATTCTTAAATTTATTTAATTTTTATTTCTTTCCATACCTATCTAAGGTTAAAATTAAACTTTAAAAATGGTTAGATTGTAGTTTTGTTCTTTTTCAAATAGATAAAACAATTAAAATTTATACTTGAGGGGACACTTCCAAAAAATACCCAAATGTAATTGCACCTTTTTTTTCTAAGTTATTTAGAAGTCTCACCATTCTGTTTTCCATAATACATTGATTTCAAACAATTATAATTGGTTTTAGGTTATGGAATGAGTGAATCATCACCAGTTGTATTTCTGACACCCACTGGTATGCCTGACAATAAGACAGGATCAACAGGTGTTTTAGTGCCATCTACACAGGCTAGAATTATTTGCTTGGAAACTGGCAAAGATTTACCAATGAACCAAAGTGGGGAACTATGGATCAAAGGCCCTCAAGTAAGTATATTTTTATTTTATTATTACTGAAATAATTTACCTTTATACCCTGTAGCTACAGTCCTCGGAGAACCTGGGCTGGGTCAATCATGTGGATCACTTGGCTTCTTAGTCAGCACCCAGGTTTGATTAGTCTGATTACTTCACAGTAGATGCTTTCTTTTATTTTCCTTCACACGTAACTTAAGATGTATCAAACTGAAGTAGCTTTGATTTCCTGTGGTGATTCTGGCGAGTACTTCATGGCAAGTGCTGTTGTTTGCTATTACCACAGATTAATAATACTTTGTTCATAATTAACTAATAGAAAGTAATAATAATTAAGTTAATTATATGTATGAACAAATGGCAAAGCGGGTTATGACTATAGACTTAAAATAAAATAATAATTCACATAACCAGGTTTCTTATTTTAATATGAAGATATATATAAATATATTTTAGGTAATGAAAGGATATTTAAAAAATAAGGAGGCTACAGAGCAAACTTTAGACAGTGATGGATGGCTGCATACAGGAGATGTGGCTTACTATGATAAAGATGGCTACTATTATATCGTAGACAGGTGCAAAGAGCTTATAAAATGCAAAGGAAATCAGGTATACAAATGAAGTTTAAATAAATTATCTTACCTTAAAGTTAATTAGGAGACTGAATTCCACTGACTTTACAAAAAACCAAATACATATTGAAACATTATGTATTTGTCTTTACTACGTTTTCAAGTGAACATTTAATATTGAACAAATTAATATTAACATAAAGCGGAGAAAATTAAAATGGGGTCAACATCAATATGACATCCAAATTCCATCAATATCAGACAATTAGTTTTCAAAAGATAGTCATTGGTAACATACAGGCTGCAAGAGGACACCTTATGTCTGAAATATATTTTGGTTGAGAATTTGGGGAGGAAAAAAAAATTCTTCAGAATGATCTCAATGCTTCTGTTACTAACTTAAGCAAAAGGTTAACACTAAGGAGAGTTTTTTGATCCACTTACTTTAATTTCTATTGAGCTTGAATACAATTACTCCTCCAGATGTCATATTTGAAGTGATTTTCAATAGTAATATAACTATATAATGCAGTCTGAGGGACTAAAAACCAAATACATTATAAACAATTTCCCTGGCAGGAAATTACCATATTGCTCCAGAAAGAGGTATTACAAGAGTTCACTTATAGCTCATTAGTTGATGCACACGCCATATTCTACTGCCTTTAATATTGAACTTATGGATAAAAAAGTTTTTATTCGTGCAGTTTAAGAAAAACCAGAGGGCAATTGGTTGTTTTTTTCATTATCTTCTTTAGTTTAATAAATAAAACATGTGGGGAAAGATTTTTAAAATAAAAATTTCCCAATTTTGAAAACAGGTATACATTTATATATACCAAAGGGTAATTGTGAATACTGGTACAAAAAAATAAAAAATAAATAAATAAAAAATAAAGTGGGTGAGGTGTAATCTTATGGGAACTTTTTTAAGATGTTTATAATCTGGTAAGTGCTGTCCCTGGCAAATTTTAAAAGAAATACAACTTTATATAAAAAAAAAAAAAAAAAAAAAAAAAAAAAAAAAAAAAAAAAAACTTTCTTGGACTCAGGGGACCTTAATAAGTTTAATCCATCAAAATCGAATTTTTCAACCTTCATAATACTTTCTCACTAAATATACTATGTATAATTTTTATAAAGTTTCCTGGGATGACAATCACTGTTTAAAACCAAATTTATTAAATGTTAAGTTTATTGTTTTAAAATAAAATGATCTACTTCACTAATTAGACTAGTTATCGCAGTACTAACTGTATATACCATATTGCATTGAATATAAAACACCATCGAATTTAAGATATACCCTAATTTAGAGAAACTATTTGGTAAAAAAAAAAATTGAATTTAAGATGCCCTTCAATAATTTTAATAAAATTACAAGTTAGATTTTCATCATTAACATAAATATAGGTTAATTTAGTCACACGAAAAATAAATTTAATCAGAAACAGTAGAATCGAAATGGCTTGAAAAATTCGTCTGTCCGAGATCGAATTAGCGTTAGAATTGACAAACTATTGAAATAGAAACGGAAATGAAAAATCGGGGATTGAATAATTGGAAACAGTTAAAAAAAGAATCACAAGCTTTCTGCGGATACTAAAACTAGCTTTCAGTAACATTTTATTCTCTTTATAACTAACGTTTTATTTAATTTAACCCTCCAGCACTCATGTGCTGTGAACGCACCACCGCATTTTTAGAAAGAAATATAAACAACACCTGGTCATTTGCCAGCTTTCTACCTTCTAAGAAGGTCTTTCCCCCTAGATTTATTCAGAAAATAGTTTGTCATCTTAATTCTCAGGGAGAAATAACCTGGTGTTTTTATTCTTTGCCCTCAAAGCAGTTTAAGTGATATAAACAATTACATCAACTTAAGACATATTCAAATTTACGCACCCCATTTTTGAGTGCTGAAAATCATGGAAAAAAAGTGTGTCTTAAATTCGATGCAATACGGTATATATTTAAAATTATAATAATAAAAAAGAAAATCTTTAATCTATTTATTTTTTCTAAATTTTCCTATAGTTTTGTAGTAAATAAAGAAATGTACAAACTTGTGTTTTATCTTAAAACATAATGGCAGAGCTTGTGTCAAAAGAATGGGAGGGGTTTGTTTCCTTACAAAATAAAGGTGTTGAAAAAACCTGACACTTTCAACAAATTCACTCCCTGCCAAATCTAAAATGTTGTCAAAATTAAAAAGTTTACTGTTTAGATAAGGAATATAAAACATTTATAAATAACAAGTTACCAATACAGGGACTCCTTTAATTACAAGATGCTTAAGTATTTGAAAATAATTGTCTATATTATAGAGCTTGAGTTTTGTCAATTTAAATTGGCCAACTAGACAAACACAAACATTTGTAATCAGAGTGAGAAGGGTTCCACAGTTGTGGTTATCATGAAGATCTAGGTCTTCCAAGCCAAAGGTGATCATGTCACAATGGCTAGAAGTCCAGACATTATGCTTCAAGAACCAAGGAGTGAAGCTAGGAGATAGTATTAATAAGGGGTACCAGGCCTAGCCTAGCAAGCAGGCCATGTTTGAATCCTTTGTGCTAACTCCATAATTACACCTTCATTAAGCCATCAGTCTTAACCTCATTTCCTAGTTTGGATAATAAAGGAGAGGATATCTTGCTATCTTAGTGTTAACCTGCAAAAAGGACAAAAACCCCTGCAATTTAACCAAACTTCCAGTTCATGCTGTCAACCCCTGATGATGCTTTACATACTAAGAACAAAACTTTAAGGAATTTTACTCTTTGAGATACTGCTTCCGGAAGACCTAGAACATCATGATTATTATTTATAATTTCCACCATCCAGGAAACCACTTACAAGATTTCAGACTAGTGTCAAGTTCAATCTTTTTACATGCTTTTAATTATCTTTACATGTTCATCAGGGACAATCTTTTAACTTGAGAGTAAATCCACTTCCCAACTACCTAGAAAGCTGAAACTTGCACAGATTATGTATTTACAATGACAATACAATAATCAGTCATTGGTTTTACAAAATCGTTAATATTAGCCGATAAATCGCTAATTTTCTAAAACAAATATAAATAAATAAAAAAGAAAATATAAATAAATAAATTTCAACAAAAATTATGACAATTGCAATAAATCAAAAATCGTAAACAAACACGACCAGTGACAGGTAAGTGAGGTTATTTCTATTAATATCACCTATACATCACCATATCACCTTGGGGCTGGGACTACCTTTATACGTAACTCAGCCATGGGCCTATGAGGCAGACTCTACTAAAGGGTAGAGTACCCTTCAGCACCCCATGCCCCTTCCCCCAAATATTATACTTTTATAATAATAAGAACATGTTTTTACAAAATATGCACCAAAAAGGAGAAAAAAAAAAATCAACAGCCATAGTATATGTGTGTCACTTAAAGATAAAAGTATGGAGCACTATCAACAAATGACAAGAACTTTTGATGTTTCCCAAGCTTATCTTTAGTGACATAAGCATATACTGTGATCGCTCTGAGTACTGTTGCTGCTAAATAATAATTTTCTCCTTTTTAGTGCATGCTCTGTAAGAGTGTTCTTATTTAAAAAAAATATATAATTTTATTTGTAACTGATATCCTGAACTAATAAAAATTATGAAACAGTCAAAGTATTTAATTCAAACAAAAGGGCAAGGCTCCAAACTATATTAGTCAAAAGAGCTTGATTCAACTTAATAAACTTCTTTAGATCATTTCATTATTGATAGTCCAAAATTATAAAAATAAATTAAATCAAAACAAGGTTTTAATATTTTGTATGAAATTTATTTTAAAATGTATTCCTTTTTCTTAAATATATAATACAAATCAATGTAAAGATTCAATATTTACAAAAATATCAAGTAAAATACAATTCTGATTTACATATCGTAAAAGCCTAAAAAATAAATAGGAAAAGATTTTAAGTCAGAGCACAGATCTAAAACACCTGTGCTCAAAATTTAACAAGATAAATAATGGAATTCAAATTACATTAATTTAATATACGCAGAAGATGTTTTCAATGTTCATCTGAAACAAAAACATCATCATAAATTAATATTTTAAAACAGGATTAGGAATAAAAGTATGGTCACTAATAACATTTTTTTCTAAACAGGATAAGTTTAAATTTAAAATTATCTTAGATAAGCCTGAATTAAAAAAGTTTAAATTATTAAGTTATTTTTTTTTTTTTTTTTTTTTTTTTTTTTTTTTAACCGCTTCGACTGCACGTGGGTCATTAGCGGTACCAACAATTTATTATACCTTCATGCTATGTTACTCTCCCAATATTCCGCTTCCACATTTAGAGCGCAATTCCTCAACTCTCTCTCACATGCCTTCAAACCAAGAAATATATCCCAACATATTTGGCATATTCTAAGATCGATCTCAGACCTTCAGTTGACGAGAAGAGAACCGGAAGCGGCCCATTTATGCCAAACCTCCGTCTTGCCGACAGGAGCGCAGGACATTCTGTAATTATGTGTCGAATCGTGACATCCGCTTCACCGCATTTAAGACACCTAGGCCTCGGGTCCCCCAGCAGAATATGCGTATGGGTGAGGCGCGTGTGCCCGGATGCAATACGCTGTAGTTTACTAGTATCCCTCCTGGTGAAATCTTCAGGCCAGGTGATCGGCTCAATGTGAGGCAGGACTTCAGCTAGAGGAGTCTGGACCTCACGCCATCTCACTTCCCATGATAATCCTAGAGTCTTGCTAATCAAGCATAGATAATCCTCCAGCCTAACAGGGAGAAAAGTGGCATCTGAGGAAATAGCATTCCTAGCAGCTATATCTGCTGCCTCGTTGCCTTCAATTCCTATATGGCTAGGGACCCAAAGTATTCTGATTCTTTTTCCCTGTGAACGGGCTTGTCTCAGGGAGTCCAAAGTTGAAATTACCAGTGGGTCCGAGGAAAAAGTGTCCTGTAACGCTGCAATTCCGCTGGCCGAGTCAGAACAGATTACCCAAGAGCCCTCCTGCCTGGACAGGATAAAGGAGACAGCCCTTTCCAGAGCCCATAATTCTGCAGTAAAGATGCTGACGTACTCCGGGAGTTTAAATTGGAGAATGGTGTCATCTGCAGTCAAAGCACATCCTACCCCCTGTTCAGTTTTGGATCCATCAGTGTATATAAAATTCCATCCACTGTACCGCTCTTTCCTCTCATGGAAGAGTTTACGGAAAATTTCCGGATCCGTCCTAGCTTTATTATAATGGAGAAGAGAGTGGTCAATCTCAGTTGGGGGTAACAGCCAAGGTGGAGTGGGGGGAGTCATAAAATCTATAATTTGAGGTCGGGGAAGACCAAGGTCTAACTGACTATCTGCTAGTCTCACGCTCAAAGGGCGTGAGCGTGTTGGGAACCTCCGGAAGGCGTTGAGCCTAGTGGGGGCGCAGATCAAATTACGAGCCAGGTGCAGAGGGTTGGCTTTCAGCCTTTCACAATATCTATGATTTATCTGAGTTCTTCTGAGATCTAATGGAGGGATGTTGGCTAATCTATAAAGGGCGTATTTTGGTGTAGTGCGAAAAGCACCCGTTGCTATCCTTAAGCCCTTATGGAAAATGGTATCCAACTTTTTGAGCATTGATGGCCTAGCTGAGCCAAAGACTTGGGCACCATACTCCATCCTGGATCGAACAAGGGAGCACAAAAGCTTAACCAAGAGTGCCTGATCAGCTCCCCAACTGTGTTTAGCAATCACTCTAATTGCATTGATGCCCTTCATTGCTGAGGTAGTGAGGTGAGAGATGTGGGGGCCCCACCTGAGCTTGTTGTCCACAATCAACCCTAGGAAGCGAACCTGTTCCTTACGCGGAATTTCCCGTCCATTTAAGACTAGAGCCGGGAAATCAGTAGGGAGACGGTGCCTGGAGAAATGAATACAGGCTGTCTTGCTTACTGAAAATATGAAGCCTCTCAAATCATCATTATTAAGTTATTATAATTAATTTAAATGAAGTCATATGTATTTTAAAGAAAAAGGTAAGGAAGCCTTCTAAAATAAATTTTATTGTACTCAATATTATACAACCAATTGAAGGTGCTTTTTTTCTGGAAATTTCTACAATAAAACTAAACAAATTTTATCGGACAAAAGCTACAATACTAACTGACATCAGCCACTTATCGACATAAAAACTTCAAGAAATTTAAAATTTTTATATTTGTTTTCTTGCCAAGAACCTTTCAATCCCATATTTACATTTAATATTATTATTTATTTACTTTTCAGTAAAGGTATATAAAAAAATACATATATATTATAAATGCACGTACTTTCAATGTAGTCATTAGAATAATAATAACCAATAGGTCGGTTATCTATATATTGAATTGAATAATATTCTAGGTTTCTAACATCAAGATTAAATAATAAAAAATACTGCCAATTGGTGTGGCAAATAGCTTCCTCGCATCCTATCCACGTACTTTATTGATTTCATGCTTTTACAAGCCATTATTGTCTAATTGGTTTAATTGTTTCCCCCATTTTTTTTTTTAATCTGTCAAAATTGTTTTGATTTTTTACACGAATTAAAGTATCAATTTAGCAAAAGTTAAAGAGCGCAAACGGTTCATATTAATCTGGGGCTATCTGCGGGTAACTTGTGATAAACTATAAAAGTTTCATTCAAATCGAACGAGTACTTTTGAAGCTATAGGTGTAAAAAAATGTATGTTTGTGCGCATGTGGAAAAGAAACAAATAGGCGCAGAAGGTTGAAACTAATATGGGACCAACAATGGGCTAATTTTGACCTACCACCAAAATTTCATTAAAATTGGACGTGTAGTTTTTAAGATATGTTGGTTCGCAAAAATTGAACGACAGACAGACCCGGAACCGAAAATGATCCCTGATGTCTGAAACGGATTTCTGTCTTAGAATTTTTGAAAATCAGAGACCTAAAAATTTTTCGTTCTTCAGAACGACCACATAGCTTCCGTTACCTTCGGTAAGCTCGGAAGCAAAATTCTAGGCACACAACAACAAAGGTATGTCTGAGATTTACCAAAACACACAACTGTCACTGTTTCCAGTTGGCATGAAATGAAATGGCCTTAAGCCAACACTACCATAAGAATTAATAACTTCATCTAAAATTATTTATTGTTTAATAACAATAAATAATTTTAGATTTCTATAGTATTATAAATAATTAAGCAATACTAATGTATAGTATAATTATCTCTCATAATTTTTATTATTTATAAAACTTATTCTTTATTTTTATTATTATAACATTGTTATAATTATGCATGATGAACGATTATTAATAAAAGACAGTAATGAGATAGAGCTAGGAGTCATATCTGAGGAGGGTAATCCCATGGTCACATCTGAAGGAAAACCACCTTCACTCAGACCAAGCACCATGTTAAGCCCCTGGCCTGACCCCCGTTCGAAGAGCACCACGTCAGACCACTTATTGTTCCCCCCCCCCCCCCCAAGCCGGTAGGAAACCACCTCTCAACCCTTCTTCCATCGGTTGCAGTACCAACGCCTGACTGTCCCTTTGCCCCGATCACCAAGGAGTCACCACTCTCAGTACATGTCCGTTATAGGGGTACCATCTTCAACCCAGCCTCTCACCTAGCCACAAGGGTAGCCACCACGCCCAGCTGTGGCCTGTCCTCGCCTCCCGTTACCGGGAAACTCCCTGTAGCCTCCTTTTATTTTAATATAATGAGTTAACCCTGGTCAGGCATCAAGCCGTAGTAGTTATTCAGTTTAATCCCCGAGTTTCTCCCTCCTCAAACCGTCGCAACCGGCGACGGTCAAGGTAAAGCTTGACCCTGTAGCCAGTCTGATCCCCCGGTTCCCACACCATGGACCGACACCGTGGTTGCAGTGTCACAGTTTGGATTAAGAGTCAATCACAAATTCCTATCTATATCATATACAGTCAAACAACATCATTTTTTAAAAAGATATTAATATTATTGATTTAATACTTTTACACTGCTAATACAGACAAAACTCGACTTACGAAAAATTTTGATTACAAAATCATTTTTCTTACTTTTTATTAATGTTATTGATTCATTTACCTTTTGTCGATAATATTTATTTAGATATGGACTTACTTGCTGTTAATATGAGTCCTTGATTTTGTAAATTACAATACATTCATTAGAATAAAATTAGCATTTTTATGGGAAGAGAGAGGGTAAATTCGACTTATGAAACATTTAACTTACCAATCAATAGTAGGGAACGATATAAATTCGTAAGTCGAGGTTTGTCAGTATATAGTTACATATGTGCTCACATTTTGATAATTTAAGTAATTTAATTAGTTAATTAGAATAAAATAAGCCTTTCTCTCTTATTTTTTATCCTACATAACAAAACAAATGGGAAGAGATGGGGTGAATCTAATTTGTGAATAAGTTTCCTGGATCAGTCTCAATTTGTGACTTGAGGTTTGTCCTCAGAGCAAGGAAGGGGTAGAGGGAACTATGGGAATTATACTCCCCCTATATGCTAACACTTTCTAGCGGCAGTTTAGTGAAACAGTATCGATATCTCGGTAAAAACTCGAAATTTATCTGATATCAGCTGATAAGAATAAGTGATATTTTCTTACGGCTTTTAATATTTTTATTTTTAAAAGTTTTCTTTATAAAAATGTACTTTAATGTTTGTTATTAACCATATTAATTATCTAAAGGCAGTAACATCGTTAATAAACGTGTAACAGTTCCTAGGTAACCCATAGCAATCTTCTTTGAGTGGGGTATCAAATAAATGCTACTAATAAGGATTTGTTGACAAGCATCCGTGGGGACGGAAGATTAAGGAATAGACCAATAAGACAAGGACCAGTGACCACGTGATCACTTTAGTTCGGATTGAGCTCGCTTGGGAGGTTTAGTATAGGGGGGGAGCATAATGAACCACTTTTCAAATCGGATTGTTCCCTCTACCCCTTCCTTTCACTGAGGGTTTGTCAGTATATCTATTCCATAAGGCTTGACAGTAGCTATATGAATGAAGATGTATGTTTTAGAGTAAGTTACCATAGAATAGTATTAGTTAGTAACCATAGAATAATTGGTTTTGGAAAACAAATCAATATGATTCAAAAAGAAAAAAAAAAAAAAAAAAAAAAAAAAAAAAACCACTAGGTCTTCACACAAAGTATTTGTATTGACAAAAACTTAGTGTGCAGACCAAGTGTTTATTTGTTGTTTTTTTTTTTCTTCTTTTGAAAATGATAATAAGTAAATATCAAACAATGGAGAAGCAAACGTAAATCTGCACTATTTGGCCCACTAACTTCTAATTGTCCGATTTACTTGCAATTTTTTTTAAACTGTTCCTTTTTACATATTGTTGAACCATCTCGTTAAATTCAATAGTTTTTTCGTAAAAAAATACGTAAAAGTGAAGTGTTCAGTGCTGTTTAGAGAAACAAATTATTTTTAATGGCCGCTCCGCACCGCTTCGCGGTGCTCCGCTCATTTTCTGAAGAAAAACAACCCTGCTGCATATAGACCAGGTAGATGTCCAAATCGAAGTATAAAATTCGCTAAATTATCACTTTAACTTTAGCCAAAAAAATACGTAAAAAGTCACTTCCTAAGAAAAATAATGGGAGGTTATAGTTAGTTTAGGTTAAGATTAGTACTTTTCGCCATAACCTTCCTCATTTCCCTAAGAAAGTGACACTTTTACGTATTTTTTTACGAAAAAACTATTGAATTTAACGAGATGGTACAACCGGAATCGTTTTTAATATGTAAAAAGGAACAGTTTAAAAAAAATTGCAAGTAAATCAGACAATTAGAAGTTAGTGGGCCAAATAGTGCAGATTTACCGTAAAAAAAATAAATAAAATAAACAGAAAGTTAATACTCAAAGTACTCTGCGAAATCAAATGTCATTTTGAGAGAATTCTTGATAAGCAAATATAATTAGGTGATATTAGGTTAAAGTAAACAACAATTATTAGAATAATATAATTGATTGTACCTGGAATAAATATATTATATTACATGAATGATATTACAATTTTATAAATCATTTTTTAAAAAAAGCAAAAAAAATCAATATAAATGGTTACAAAAAGGAAAAGAAAATCCATTTGAGGATTAGTAAAGTTTAAAATGTTTGGATTACCTTTACAATGATTTTGTCATTCATCTACATCCATAGGCTCCGAGGTGACGCAGTCTGGTTGATTCGATTGAGCAGGTTCAATTATATTCTCAGTATCTGATGGGATTTCCATCTGCACTATTTGTTCAGTTAGAGTTTCAGATTCAGTTCCTTGGTTATTATCAGATTGACTACACTCCTGTTGGTCATGTATATTAGACTCTGCCATAGGTTCTGAAGGAGCCAGGTCTCCAGAGGTAACAACATCACATGACAGATCAGCAGCAGTTGATTGGTCAGGGGCAACTAACTGAACAACAGCAACTGATTGGTCTTCAGCAACTGATTGATCAGCAACAACTGGTTGAGAATCTATTTCAGGTTGTTTAATGATGTCTAACTGAGATGAGTTTAACTGATCAAGATCAGTTTGAACTAAATTTCCTGATTGAGCTACAATATCTGACAGGGCATTATCAGATTGGGCAATAGCACCTGATTGAGTAGAGTCATCAGACTGAGTAGTGTCATCAGACTTAGTAGATTCATCAGACTGAGCGACATAGTCACACTGTTCTACAATGTTCGAATGTGTTGCGGCATCTGACTGCTCAGCACTCTCTGCTAGGGCAACATCATTAGAGGGAGCGATTTCTTGAGGAACTTTGGTTTGTACCAAATCAGATTGGTCAATAACATTAGGTTGCTCTCTGTCTTCTTCTACAATATCAGACTCAGGAATGATGTCAGATTGAGCCACAATATCAGACTGGGCAGCATCACACGAAGGAGAGATATCAGACTGTCCTTGGTTTGAATCAAGATACTCGGAATTAAGACCACTGTTAGCGTCAGTGGTATCACAAGAAGTTACTTGATCTTTTGTATCACAAGGGACTTCACTGTCACCTAAAATACTACTATCATTCACAGCACTATCATCACATTTGGAGTACCTCTCAATTTGACTTGTATCACACTCAGCAGCCACAATTTTAGACGTAGGCACTAGTTCACAAGTTTGCTCGGAAACAACAGGTGTATTATCTAGTACTACAGATTTATTTAACTCTAAAGAGGTGTCAGGTTTATCAGCTTCCTTGGTAGTGTCGGTCTGGGTTTCACTTATAACTACGTTAAGCAATGATTCATCAGGTAAAATGCAGGGCTCTATGGTCTCCACGGGTGTTGACTCCACAGCACCTATTACTTCACCCAAGTTAGAACTAACAACAAAGCCCATTTGCTGGTTTGAAATAACGCTTTCGTGAGTTGATGTAACTGAGTTGCCCACAACTTCTTCTGAAGGTATCTCATTAGACTCTTCTAAAGATAAACTCATGTCTGTTGAACTTACGTTAGTACCGTCTGTTTCTTCTATAATCGACCTGTGTTCGTTTTCCAGCCCATTAGTTTTTTCAGACGGTGCTTCTACAGACACATGTCCGTTCTCCATAGAACTATCGTCGGAATCACTGGAAACCTCCTGGTCGTGAACCGGAGACACTCTCTCAACAGTATTAAGATGATTGGCATCAGGCATGGGTTCGCTAAGTTCGGAACCAGTAGACGAAGAGTCCGGGCCAGGACCTAAGTCGTTCATAACAAACGTCGAATCGAGAGTCTCTCCCACCTCTCTTATGCCGTTAATAGAACATTCTTGTGTAGTTTCGCAGTCCAAGTCCGAAAACCTCCCCGGCTCTCTAGTGCTAACCACTAAAATATTTTTTTCGATAGCACGCATAAATTTATCAGCTCTGTTATATTCTTTCCTGGGATTAGTTAAGAGTTCGCAAATACGTTGAATAGTGAACGGGGCACCGTGAAAAGACTCTAGCCTCTCAAGGAGGCTTGTCTTCATACGATCGTAATTAAACAAGTCCACGTTGGGGCAAGGAGGCAATTCTATCGTCAAAGTATCTTCATAAAAATCGTTAATTACGCTCAACATTTTCTCTCTAAATAAATATTTTACCATAGACCATTTGAAAACTGGATCTCCTGTCTTAGCAACATAACCTAGATAATCTTCTAATTCTCGCGGAATCACCTTAGGTTTCAACTTAGAAAACTCTTCCAACGAATGCATAACGTCTTCCGCATTGTCCAGCATCTTTGAAAACTATTAGAACAAGCTAAGCACTAATACATTTTATACTACAAAAAATAAATAACGAATACGCGGAAAATTTTCGACCCCGGATTGAACATATAAACAAAAGCAAAAGAGACCTCTATTTCCAGTCTGACCAACCATACAATTTTTAATGGAAATATACCACGCTTTGTTGTGCACGCTTTTATTTTAATTTTTCTTTTAGTGCCTTTATATAGTGTACTAATAAATTTAATAGTGTACTAATAAATGTGTATTCTTTTTGTAAAATAACTTATTTATGCCTTCAAATTAAACAACCTCGTACTTGGGTCGAGAAAAATATAACAAACTGGGCCCGCTCTATAGGATCTAGGAACAGAATATTGGGGGGGGGGGGATATAAGAACGAATAAAATAAAAACCTGAACGTAAAGAATAAATCTAAAACCCATTACAGACCAGAATTCAATAATATTAATATATGTATGATAAATTTCTACTGACCAAAGGAAAGAAAAAAATATAAAACTAATTTAATATATATTGATGGATCTTTAGGTGTGAAAATTAAAACATTAATCCATAATTGATTATATTGTATTCTACAAAACTAATTTGTAAAATAAAAATATTTAAAATACACATATTATGTATTATAAAAATTTCCCTAGGTAGCTGTCAAGGTTTCTATTTTTTTAAGACAAAGAGGAAAAGTATGTAATAAATAAATTTTAAAATGATTATTATTAAAATAAGATAATGTTTTTATTATTAAAATAAAAATAATTTTATAATATAAAGATAAGAAAGATAAAGATGATCATATCGTGGATTAAAAAAACAAAAAACTTTTAATTGAATTATAACTATAATTTATTTTATTTCTTTTGATTTTTGTAATATGTTTCAGGTGTCCCCAACAGAACTTGAAGCCATAATAATGGAGTTAGACGAGGTGGCAGATGTTGCAGTGATTGGAATACCGGATGAAAGATGTGGAGAAATTCCTCGTGCATTTATTGTACTTAAAGCTGATAAACAATTAAATGAAGATAAAGTTAATGATTTTATAAACCCAAGAATAGCGCCTTACAAACGTCTTGTTGGGGGGATTAAATTTATAGATCTCATTCCCAGAAATCATGCTGGTAAAGTCATGCGTCAACAACTTAAATCAATGCAAAATAATTGAGAAGGGTTGGAAATATTGATGAAAATAACACAAATGTCATCATGTATTTTATAAGAAAATGCAGTGAAGTTTTAGAAAAGTTATGAAATAATACCAGCGCTTCCATCACTTGGTCTTATTAAAATTGAGATGACTTAGAAATCTCTTGTTAGATTTATTTTTTAAATTTCACTGCCAAAGAAACTACTTAAAAGCAATCTTCAAGATAATATAGTATTATAGCAGAATTCAAACCCTCATATCAGGCAGTTTATGAATGTTTAATAAACTAATTTTTGCTTCAAAACTTATAATAAAAACAATTTTACATAAATATGCCATAGCCCATAGCATGATTTTTTTTATATTAAGTATAAAAAAACAAAACAATAATTAAATAATGTTAATGACACCAAAACAATGAGTACACTTTATGGCGTCACCTAATGAAAAGCATGCTAATATTTGATAATACTATTTTAATAACTAATTTAGAAAAAAAAAAAAAAAATCAAGTTGTTAAAGTGAATATAAGTATATTTGTTAAATATTTTATTTTAAGTAAAACTTCATTTGATTTAGTTAATGTTTCTACATACATATATATTTGTTTATTTTTAGAATTAAATAAAACGGAAAAAGGATACAAAAATAATTCAACAATATTTTAAGTTTGGAGGAAAACAAATTATATGTATTTTATAAATATGTTAATTTATAATATAGTTTATTGCTCATTGTTATGTAACATTTGATTTGTAGAATTTTATTAAATTTTAAGTAATTGAAACCTGTATTTCATACATTTTTCCTTCCCCACTCTCAATAATGCACAATGTATTTCACTTCCTCTTTTCAGCTTGATTTTAGCATATGGAAGGCAGCAAATGAAACAAAACTGTTCCTCAATCTAGAATATAGTATTTTATTGAGGTATTTTTGATCACGGTCATTTAAACGGTTCGGGCCGAACCGTTTAAGCTAAAGAGTTGAAATTTGAAACACTGGTGCAACTTTTTGACCCAACCACAGGAAAAATACACAGAAGTTCAAAATTAAATATGCACATGCGCAATTCGCAAAAATGTTGTAAACTCAAAAATTTATATTTTTTTAAATTTTTGAGTTGGGTATCAAATGAAAGCTGCTGAAGAGTAGGACGCAAATATATATATACTTTTTTAAATGTTGAATTCCTTATTGGGTAAAAAAATAAAAATATACCCCAAAAAATTCCCCCCCCCCAACCACTATATAACGGCTGGTCCTAAAATTTCGAAATAATTCATGCAAATGCCTTATTGTGGGGCGATGAAAACTCCAGGAGTTCATCTCAAATTTTAAAAAATTGTCAATTTTGGGCGCGAAAATTTGAAGTGGGCCAAAAATTTTATTTTTTAAAAATTTTGAGTTGGGTATCAAATTAAAGCTGCTGAAGAGTAGGATTTAAATATATATTTGCTTTTTTAAATTTTTCATTCTTTATTGGTTTTATAAGTCAAAATATACCCCAAAAAAATTCCCCTCCCCCCAAAACACTATATAACGGGTGGTCCTAAAATTTCGAAATAATTCATGGTTATACCTTATGGTGGAGCAATGGAAATGTTCTGAAAAAATTAATTTATCTAGTCGTTATTACCGATGAAAATCATTGTGACCCCCCGGGGGATCGATCCCGGGACCCTTGAGACTTGAGATCGAAGCTATAAAAATCATAATTACATGATGATATTATTAATGAGTAAAGTGGCCGGATAACCCCCGTCCTGTAATGACCTAAAGCTGTTGAACGGGACTAAAACTACAAAAAAAAAAAAAAAAAAAAAAAAAAATTACATAACGGGCATGCTTAATCATCTACAAAACCCTAAAAAGTACTTGGAAGCAAGTACTTCCCTGTGATTTTTTATATGTATTTTTAACTGTTTTTTTATATGTAGTTTTTTTTTTTTTAATTTTACCCATTCAATAATAAAAATATAACATTTTCAATCCTCTTTGAGTAATTTTTAAGTTGAAAACCACATTTATTATCAGTAACTAATTTATATTGTTTGAAATCACATCTGTGTCTTGCAGTCACAGGAAAAACAATATATTGCTGAGACGTCGGTGCGTCATGACTAGGGTTAGGAATTGACATAAAAAGCATTTTTTTTCCTTAGCTTTAATAACAATAAAATGCCTAATTTTCGTATTTTGGGGGCTCTACCTCCCCCCCTTCAAAAGTTTTAAGGACATAAAAAAGCATATTTCTGGGTTTATAGAATATTTTCGCATATATTGCACGTTTGAGAATATTATGGAATATTTTAATGATAAAGAAATTCTAAGGTAAAAAAATCAAGTTTGAAGTTGCGTGTAGCAAATAATCTGGGGTAAGACACAGGTAGTGTTAAGTCGGGTTCAATGTCAATGACACTTTTATGAGGCATAAGTAGCGTACTTAGAGGATAACCAGTGGCACGTTCGGAGTAATATTAAATGGTTTAGGGATTAACTCCTCTGCCGAGCTATGATGAAAGCTTACATCACTCTTTACAAACTCAAAAATGAGCACTTCCGAGCATTTCTAGGAAAATGCCTAGGTTGTCAAATACCTTGTGAATTGACTTTAAGGAAACTTTAGTGTAGAAGATGGAATGAGGGCTTTTGTGATTGACAGCGCTGCATACATGTTGAAAGAGGGGGAATGTTTATTAGTGCTGTACCGTAAAATGTTCCATATAACCTGCCTGGCCCATGCTGTTTATCGAGTAGCTGAGGAAGTAAGGAAATTTCGACCAGCTGTGAAAATGACTTAATTTCTACTACTGATTTAATTTCAGCGGGTAAAAAATGTATTAAAGCTTCAAGTCGAGTGTCCGTCTTCAAGGATATGCTGCCAGGGACCCTCTTCCTCAAGATGGGGAACTTGGATAACAACGGCCCTTTATTACCCCGAACATGGAGAAAAAGTGAAAGTTCTATTAGAAGAATTCGACAAAGAGGATAACATGGCAATTAAAAATGCGAAGCAGGCACTGGAAAACTTGGATGCACCTAAATTTTATTCGAGCACATTATTTTAAATTGCGAAAGATGATAGTTTTATATCTATAAGTAATAGAAAGAAATCACTCGGATGACGGATAAACATGAACTGATTTATTTATGACATTTCCACAATAAAGAAAACATTCACATCACAGGTCAATACACTACAATTTTTCCCCCCTTAAAAGGAACCAAGTAATGCTCAGTTCACCACGCTGGCGTGTACCAATCTGGCTTTTTCCGGGTCCGTACACCCTTACGGATAGCTATGGGTCTGTCGTCAGTTTGAGGTGGAACTGAGGCTGGCTGTTCGGTCTCAGTACCCAGTTCATTCGGAGGTGAGTTCGGGGAGGGCCGGTAGTACCACATTTCCTCTCCGTCGGACTCGTCCTTCTTTGTATTCAAAAGGCTTTTCCGCAGCTGGTTGACATGAGCCTTTCGAACAATACCACTCTGTAATTTTACAAGATACACCACTCTACCTATTTTTCCCATAACCGTACCTTTTATCCACTTAGTTTCTCCCCTATTAAAACTACGAACAAGAACTCTATCATATGGAGAGAAGTTCCTAATACACTACAGATAGATGAATTGGAGGTGCAAGGCACTTCGTTGAATTTAGCTGCTAAAGTTGTAGTTGCAAGGCTGAAAAAAACTGGATGCTGTTTCAAATAGAAATCCAGATTGGAACGAAATAGTTAATATTTTTAAAATAATGTAAGGCGAAGACAAAGAATCAAGTATTAAAGACTGCTCTAAATTGAAGTATATGCCAATTGTTTCTGCCGACGAGGAAAGGACATTTTCGAAATTAAAAAATATACTAGCAAAATATTGTTTACAATTGGCCAGAAAAGATAATTATTGTACAGTATAACAAATTTAATTCAAGTTTAGTAGTTTAATTAAAGTATAATAATTTTAATTTAATATTTCTTAACATAGCATATTGCTACCATAAAAAGAGATGTATAATCAAGAAACTTTCTTCATCTTATATATATAAATATGCATATGCACGAATTCTAATAAATTTAAGTAAGTAGTAAATGTGCTTTTTCAAATTACACCCCCCGCCCCCTGTTGGGCTAAATAATTGATAGAGAATATAAAAGAATATTTCGGGCAAGCTGAGAGAGTATATTGAGGCTTTTTAGAGCATATAATTCTTAACCCTAGTCACGACTGTCAGTAAATCGACCAAATGAAGCACCATGTGCTTCATTTGGTTGATTTACTGAAATATGTGTTTTTTATTATACCATATAGAAAAATGACAAGATTGTAGAAATGACAGTTAAATCTCAAATTTATGCCTCACAGGTCCCTGCGTTCCCGAGTGTTAAGCTTGGCCTAGGCTGTCAGCTAATGTGTCCAATAATAATCCTAAAAATGTGTAAATATACAAGCAATGATTTGCTAATGTCTAACATTAGTTAGCTAGTACACATTAGTTAATTTAGTTGCCAGAAATAAGATGATAGCAAAAACTCATGGTACTAGAAACTACAACAAAGAAAACTAGAATGACGCAATCCATACTACCATTGAAATAGTACTAGTATGGCCAATCCTCCAATATATATTACGTTAAAGGCTCCAGGACTCCATTTTCGGTGGGAGGTTTATTTACTGTCCATGGTGCATCATGCAGTTTTGCTAAAAAGACATTGTGTGATGTGCACATACAACATACTGTCCTGACGAGGCGAAAGGGTTTTAAAAAATTTAACTTTAGACTTATTAAAAAGAATTTTTTATTTTCACATTTCAGGTAATTTCTTAAAGTGTAGTTCAAAAGTAGAGAATTTTTTTATTTTATAAAACAAAAAATAATTAATGATTGCTCTTTAACAATCCACTGAATATGGATGGACATGGGAGACTATCAGGTACCATGAACCTTGTCCAAAGCAGAGACTGAGGGATTGGGAATCATAAGGGGGTCCGGAAACTACTTTTCAAATTGGCAAGTGATTACTTATTAACAACATTATTGGTAAGCCAAATACTTGTTAAGAAACTTTAACAATCGTTGTGGTGATAAAATAATTGATATAATTCTCATTCTCCACACATTAAAGAGTATGGCAATAAACAACAAATTTAGCTTTTAATTCCAAAAAAGTAAAAATTACCTAATCAAGATTAAATAGGTAGCAAACAGAGAAGAAAAAAAAATATCCAGTTTCAGATAAAAAACAAACAAAAAAACCATAAAAATAATTCAATTTTACACATTCTATTTGCTGTCATCAATATCTTTAACTAACTCACTTCACCTAAATGAAACAAATAATAAAAAATACAAGCTAAACATGGATACATATTATATTAAAGAAATAAAGTAAATTGATCATTCTTCTTGTACAATTAAAAATAAATAATAACAGAATTTTTTTATTTTATTTTATTAAAAAAAAATTTTTTTAAGTATAGAACTCAAAAAATTAAACTCAAATAAAATTATGAATTAAGACTAGAATAAATTACAGTTGAATAAGTACACATGTTAATATTTTAAGATTTAGATTATTACAGAGTCCTGAATATCAATCAACCCTCTTTTAAACAGATATTGCATTCAATTTTTTAAAATAATGTTAGATATGGGAGCGTCTGTGGAGGTCATCTTAAAGGAATAACTCAAACTTTCTCTCCAAGTACATTAGACCCCCTAAGTCTAACGCCTAAGGTCGATCTGTGACATGAAGTAGACTCAAGGTTTAGTAGATCTTTAGTAAATCATAATAATCAGATCCAGCCCTTGATGGAGCTTTATTGGCATAATCCCATCACAGCCAGGAGCTTTGTATACAGCAAAGCTTTTTACAGAAAGTTCTCCCTTATTGCTTATGATTATATCTGCTAGTGCTTGAGCTTTTTACATAGGTCAAACGTAGAGCAACAGGTGAATTAGAGATGTTAATGTCTTAGATCAGAGCCTGGCATATGTGTAATTACCAGACAACTAAGAGCCTCCTCCTCTGAAGATGTAAATTTGCCTCCATCAAGCAGTAAGGAACCACTACACATATCTGTTAGTGCATTGGAGAGAATGAGGGGAAATCTGGCTACCGGAGCTATTGCCTCATTTTCTGCACAGTGGGCTCCCCATGCACCGCTCTTAGCATTTTTAATTTTTGCCTTAATCACAAGTTCAAATTTTTAATAATATAATATAATACACAATTTTTTTAAATCTTTTTACAATTTTCAATAGAAGTTGAAGTCTTAAAGCATCAAATTATAGAAAGTACCCATATGTTCTATGGTTATCTATCTGAGATCATTAAGACATTAAATTTAATATTATAATGCCAGTAAAACTTAATTCTAACTCAAATATTTTTTTGGTAGATGCATAGTTTTTATTAATTCTAAAAATGTACATTTACTACAAGTAACTTCATATAAAGAAAATATAAATTACAATAATTATTAGTTAGAATAAAGTCCACTGAATAAATTATTAAAAAAGAAAACATAATTTACAATAATTATTAGTTTTAATAAAGTCTATTGAATAAATAAATTAATCAGATAAATTATTTATTTATTAAAATAGTTTGTCACATCCTCGTCAACACCCAAGTTTTTAAATATAATTATGGCATACATAAGAGAATTAAGGTTGTATTTTTTTATTTATTTTTGAAGCTTCAACTATAGAATTAATATATTATATGACATTTGTAGATAATACTTTTTTATAAATATATGTATTATTGTCTAATTAATAAGAATAAGCTTATATTTTACTATGATAAAAAAGGAAGGACCTTATAAAAAAAATTAATATCTTGTGTTCTTCATCGTCATTTCAGCCTTTAATTAAAACATGTAGAATGTGTAATAACACAAATTCTACCAGTACCAGGTTATAAAGGAAATTTCAACACAGATAATACATTGTGCTGAGTGCACAATGCTATTTTTATCACAATTATCATTTACATGACTCATAGCACACGTATAGTATATATTTACAAAAAGAAAGAGTAAAGTACAGATTGCATCATATTTTGAAACAAAATAGAGTGACTAAAGAATCATTACAATTATCTTTGGGTTAAATAGCCAGAGTTGCAGTAGAGCGTTGATAACCCAGATTAATTGGGACCAGACCCCTTCCGGATTATCAAGTTGTCTTGACTTTCAAAATGAACCAATAAAAGGGCCAGGGAGATGTCTTCAATGTAAAAAAAAAAAAAAAAAAAAAAAAAAAAAAAAAAAAAAAAATCTAAAGTGGTTCATAATTCACTCTGATGGTTACAGTAGTGGAATGGATGTATAAAATAATAATTTAGTTAAATTGTTACATGATATAATTACAGAGGTGTTTTTTTTGCCAGAATTGAATCTGGATTATTGAAGGTCCAAATTTATGACATCCAAATAATCGACGCTTTAATGTACACAAAAGCAAAGTAATAAATAATCATTTAAAAATAGGTATTAAACTTAGGACTAGAAATAATTGTGATGTTAAATGAAAATATGGTTATAATTGTTAGTTCAAATTAGAGAGTTATTAGGAATATTAATCCTGAGGAATATTGTTTTCTTAAAATTAAATTAATTCTATTTTATAATGAATTGATTCTTGAAATTCATGAACCACTAAAATATATACTTTCTAATAATATAGAGTTCTTATTCCTCAATTCCGAAGATGGTATAGATAAATGACTGAATATTTATGACTAGGTTAAGAAAAGTTGTATAGTATACTTTATTTTCATGAAAATGTAAAATTTGATTTGAAGTGAACAAAAACAAGAATTTTTATTATTGAACCTGTAATCTCAATATACTTGGAGAAACAGTTCACAGTAAAATAAAACTAAAAGTTTCCTGCAAGTGTTAACTCTACTTGGGGTGCTCATTTTTCGTGGAAACATTTATACCTAAAGGGAAGAGATGGTTATTAATTAAAAAAATATAAAAAAGTTTAAGATTGGAAAAAATAGTTTGATATTTTTTTTTTTTTTAAAGTTTAGATGATTTGCTGTTTCTGAAAGATATGTTAATTTTAATATAAAAAAAATACACCATTTTATCTTAGGGGTCAGTTTTTGAACTGATTAAGACTGAATTTGAAAATGCATCATATAAGAGTTGTTTAAAAAGTAGTTCAAAAAAAGTAGTTGTTTAAAAAGTTGTTTAAGTTGTATTCAGTTCTGCTATCATCCTAGCATTTATGTAGTATTATATTTAAGTGCTTTTTATCATGTATGACTTTTTAACATTTTCTAGTTGAATGCATGTATTTCACCTTTAGTTCAGCTTTAAATTGTCTGTAAAGCATTAAATCATTTTTCTGTTCAGACTCTGTTTCTAAGTTAAATGATTCCAAAGTTTTGAATCCTCTATGAACAAGAAATGCTTTTTTCATAACTGAAAATGAATAGCCTGAAACATGGAGTTCACACATCTGAAACAAACAAATTTTTATTATTAAACAGGAAAATGTCAGATTAAATAGGAGGAGGATGTCAGAAGCTGAGTTAAAAAGGCCAATGGAGCGTTTGTCCAACTGTACCCCGTGTGGAAAAAAAGCAATCTCAAGCCAGACAAAGCTCAGACTCTTTAACTCAAATATTAAACCTGTCCTCCTATATGGTAGCAAGATGTGGAAAGAAACAAGAGAAATCATGCAGCATCAGCAGACCCTTGTGTTAAGTAACGAAAAACTGTAGACTGCAACATAGCAGTAATCTGTCTTCGACCAGATTAGGGAAATAAAATGGCATTAGATAGGCCACATTTTAAGAAAACCACATGGGGATGTTGAGAAGAATGCACTTAATTGGAAAACATAAGGAAAGCGATGGAAGAGCTGACCCAGGAAGAGCTGAAAAAGAATGATTGAAGAGGAAACTAGAAAAGCAGGAACAACTTGGAGTGAAACTAAAAGAATAGCCACCGACTGATCTGAATGGAAAGATTTTTCTTCTGACCTATGCTCAACTTGGAGCAACAGGAATTAAGTAAGTAAATAGGAAAAGTATGTAAACAACACTAATCCAAACTACTTCTAAACTCTTTTTAAATAATTTATGTCAAAGAAAACTACAGTTGGTTAGTGTACTTGCACTCGATTGAAATCAAGGTCCAAACGCTAAAATATTAGTGATGGTTTGAATCCTACCGAAAGACTGTTTTACGCATGATAACATCAATTCGATGTTAGTGACTTATCCCTGTATACTTTATACCATGTAATAACCTAATGCTGTGTCAATGGGCCAGCTCAAAGTGGTGTGCAAAACGTAGCTCCCTGAAAATTAAGGATATTGATCATTTGTGTAACTAATATTGCTGAGGCATTCAACAGGATAACCAATTAATATCACAGATAGATTAAATTTTGAGAGGATTATACTAAAAACTATAGTAGTTCATTTATCATTTAAGATAAAGTATAATTATATTTGAATACCTGACTGATTCTGTTGAAACCATACTGTTTAAATCTTTCATCATAGAGAGGAGCATTATTCCGGGCAATATAAAAGGGTTCCCAAGGATCCTTCCATAGCATTGTTATGAGTGAAGCCATTTCAGAACCAACGGGGTCTTTCAACCATGCTTCATAGTTTGTTCTCTCCTAAAGCAATAAAGGAATAAATAAAGGTCAATTCAGCTAATCACAAGGAATATAACAAATAAAATATTTTAAGGGGAGAGGGAAACATCAAATGAACTTAGCATTGAATTAGACAATTTAATGTTAAAAAATTTAAAGTTGATGGGAAATTACACTAAGTGAATTTATCTTAAAGAATACCACAAAAGGAATAGTTTGGAACTCTTCACCCTTTAAAAAAAAGCCATTCCAAACTTAATGGATCCCCTCTGGGAGGACGAAAGTGTTTCGTCCTTCAAGCTATTTAGGGTACAAACAGGGAGGTTGGAGCAAACCTATATTATCAATAACCTTTTGTTTATATTTATCAACAACTATTCTTCTCTTCAAATGTAAGCATACACCAATGATTATTTTAAGGTAATCCTTTCTCTTTTTTAACATAAAGGGATTTCTAATCCCTATAGAACACAAAATTAAAAGCTTTAATTTTCCTCCTGGTTTAGTGCTCAATTTTTCCAGGATACCATTTTACCATAATTCCACACATAAAGGAATTATTTCAAGGCAGCATTCAGCAATACAGTTTTTTACTGACAGCTCATCCCCATCAGACTAAAACTGCCTTTAAATCATAGGTTCCCAAATTGGGCGACAAGAAAGCAAAAGGGGGCAAAGAACAGTGGAGATACATTTGTGAGGTGATGGGGTAACCATTGTTTACAAATTAAATCAAGAAGAATTTGTAATTTTACAAGATTGTTCCAACCCCCTATCTGTACCATCCTTTGCATCATCCTGTTTATCATTCAACACAGGTTTTATGCTGAGGCGCTTGCTTAGTACTGTAATAAAATCATTGTCAGGTTGGAACAGATTTGTGATTCTTATGAACCGTATTTAATACCCTAACAGATAGTGATAGGGAACCCTTCCAGCTGACACGTGTGATAATTAACATTGAAGTGAATGTTATACAAACCAGTACTTGGGTTGTCTGGGGATCGTTTGGACTGTGACTGTACAATAAACGGTTTGCAAACGATCCATAAGTTAGTTGGAACAGCTTGGAGGACTTTAATCCATTGTGAATGCCTATGACGATCCTGCAGACGGTTCACTGCATGGTTGGAACATGATCATTTTTTACCAGTTCTACTTACTTGGCACTTCTTGCATATTTCACTGAAGTAAGGTCTCACTTCCCCAGTTTCAATGAAGCTTAAAAGATGAGATTTATGCAACGGGATTTCAGCATCTTCACGGGCTTCAAATGTAGGTACTACAAAAACCGATTTATGATATGGGGTCTGCCTCTTATATAATCCTTTCTGAGCAGCAAACAGCAGAAAATCCTGCAATGTAATTTTTAAGATAATTGTTAAAAAATTTATATATTTTAGATTATATAGTTTCTTTCAAATGACTACAAAGGAAAATATCTATAAAAATTAAAAAATAAAATAATAACCTGCCGAAGATTTTCACTAGGAAGCATATCTATATCAATGACTAGAACAAATTCTGATGTTGCTGCCCTCCTTGCAGCATTTCTTAATATGTTTACAGGTATTTTATAACTAGGGAAAATAGGACCATCATTATCCATAACATCCAAAGTGCAGGGTCCCAAGGGGGATTGCTCAGGAGGTACAAGTGGTGGTGAACTCTGAGCAGAAACAGGAGATACAATGGAAAAAGAAACACTTGACTTGATTGATGGATGGCATGCCATAAGAGTGGCTATTCCCCATAACGCTTCAGTCATTTCATTGTTATGAGCAAAAACAGCAACAGAAACAGGACCCTAGAAAATATAATAGAAATTACACGAATAATCCAAGCAGTAAGCAACTATTTAAAATAATACTTCAAATAAAAGCAGCACCCTATATTTAAATTATTAATGTGCAAAATTAGGGTGTGGCTTAAATTTGAAGCATAAAATATATTATATGCATTAATAATTTAAATAAAGAGTGCGACACCAATGAGGATGGCACAACTCATTTTAGCAGATCTTTTCTCTTGATCTGTTTCTTAGATATGAAGCCATGATGACAACATAAGGACTTTAATTTGTGGCCTTGTGGTAAGACTGACAGCCTCAGAGGCCATGCCCGAGTCAGGAAAACAGATTTACATCTGCTCAGACAGTCAGGCGGCTATAAAGTCTTTCTATTCCGAGAAGCACTTCTTAACTGGTGACAGATGGCAAGAGGTTTTTTAAAAATCTGACAAGACAGAATGCTCTGCACTTAGTATAGGTTCCAGGCCATAGGGATAGAAGGGAATGAATTGGCAGGTCAACTGGTCTGGTTGGATTCAAGTAGTGTAATTCCTTCAGTCCTGCTGGAAACAGGGGTAGGTATATCATTGTAACTACCCCTTAAAAAATTCCTTGTTTAAGAGATTTTCAAAGAACCTGGGAAACTGCTCCCAGAATGAGACAGTCTGTTGTTTATTTCAGGACCCTCTCATAAATTAACTAAGTCAATATTGTCCCTTAACAGGGACACTTGTCATCTTATGACTGGATTTATAACCAGTCATTTTTGTATCAACAAATAATAGCAGTTGCTAGGCTTGGTTGAAAGCCTCGCTTGTCGGTTCTGCGGAGAGGAAGTTACAACACCTACTCATCCACTAAAGTGCTGCCCAGCATTGGCTAATCTTTTTGGCAAAACTTTGAAATGCCAATAATTCCCTTAAAAGAGTTTAACCCTGGAATGCTAAAGGTTAACTGGATAGCTGGTACTACTAAACCTTTGTCGATATGACGAATATACGTAAAAAATGGAAATTAGTGGGTTTAAACTACACTTTTATAGGCATAAAACTAATAAAACTTTTTATTATTTTTTTTTTAAATGAGATATACAAACATTTGACGAAAAATAAGTTAGTAGGAACATCAGAAAATAACTGAAATTAAGTGAATATTAAGGCCACTTCGGTAGTTATCACATTCCTTATGATATTGGATTAAATATCTCAATAGGTCATTGTTTGACTCACAACTAGTTTAGGAACAAAGTGTAGAATGTAAAAAAAGTTCCAATCTTCCTTCTTAGAATCTGACTCCATGTGTTTGAATTGAATCCACATCTTGTTCAATACATGCCTCAAAATCAGAGTCATCAGATAAAAAATTCATCTCTTCATCAAAATGTAGAAGATCTCTTCTGGATCTGAGTATTTTTTTATGATTCATTATAAGGCTTCTGTCATGTACTTGCAGAAAATAATAATAAAATAAGTTACTCTCCACTTATTTTGAAACTTACCTCAAACTGATTAATGATCACATAACACTTATTCCTAAACCATCGTCATTTCGAAAAACAGATTAATTATGTTCATTAAAAAATCGACAAAGTATCTTTGATAGTTTGCTCAAAAGATCCCCTACAGCTGCACTAGCAGGGGTGCAACCAACCAGTGCAAGCACTGTGGGAGGATGGGGTACATATCACCATCAAGTGTGGAAGGGAAAGGGTCAAACTGTGCTCGTCAATTCAACTACCCTCAGCATTCCAGGGTTAAGGGATTGCCTCTGAACAGACTGCTGAGGTTTTGTGAGTCAGTCAGTCTGCTCAGAGAGTAGAAGGACCAGGGAGAGAATTCTTTACCTAACCCGAGTTTGCTCAATGGACTTACCAAAGTGATTTATGTCTCTGGGTTATAACTTTTTGTTTGTTTGGAATATTCATAGGATAAACAAAATAAACCTCATTATCCATGTTTGTTTGTTTTGGTAATATTTTATTAAATGAAAAACTTGACTAAATTTAACATTGGCTTTTTTGGATACAATGCTATATACTTATCAATGATTTACCTACTCATTAAAAAAAAAAAAGATGTTAAGATGTTGAAATCTGTTATACCTGCCAATACTGAACTGTAGTTACAATTTTATAAAGGTTCTTGTAAGATGTGTGAGTGACTAGCGTTAAATCAGGTGATGGTACAGGACTAGTTGTATCTTTCCATGATCGAGTGAGTCTGCTTGACACTTTGTAGCTTCCAGAAGAGTCCAGAGCCTCGTCCTGTTTAAGGGCCAACTCGAGAGTGTAAAACAGAGTTCTTGCCTACATAATACACAATAAACAATCACTATGAATATATTTTACCACAAGCATTAATTAAATATACAAACAATTAAAATATACATAAAAATGGGTTGAATCAGTCATTTTAGTGAAATTAAAATTTAATTTAGAAAGCCAGAACAGGCTTGTAAAGGCCAATTTTTCACTTACTATTGGAAGCATTGTCATTTTAATTTGTAAGATCAAACTGAACTGTATCCCTGATGTATGTATGTATAAATCCCACTTCTTGGTCCAGATTGTCCAGATTCTTGGGCGGCATTTGATGTGTTCCTTTAGTACTTGAGCTAGTGCAGTAATACCCTTGCCTTAAATTACGGCTAAAGAGTTGCCCAGGGATTTTCAAGACCTAGAGAGGATAAATCTACCATCTCTGGTGCTGTTCCTCACTATAGAATTAAAAAGTTCTTCAACACAGAATTGAATTTGATCATTATTAAGAATTGATTTAATTAAGAAACAATGTTCCCAGCTAACTGCAAGTTTATTTCATAGGATCTAATATTCACCAGTAAATTATGAGGTAAAACTGAAGAAGCCGGCTTTAATAGTAGAAAACTGGGCAATGCCTCACTCCAACATATACATTTATTTATTTATTTTTTTTTTTTTGAGAGGGATATCCACTCTCCTATGTAAAGATCACACAGATCTCAAGTGTACTGTTTGACAAAGGGATGATACATTCTCTCAAGTGTATACATCAAGCAAAATTGTGCCGCCAAGCGATTCTCGACCTCACCGTCTCCTTCAGTTCAGCCAAGTATTATTTAATAAGTAATATTCAGAATATGAGGCTTCTTTCTTAAAAAGTATACTAATATAAGTAAGTAATGTAACAATTAATGTTTCTCTGACAGCATGAGAAAATCGAAGGAAGAGCCAATGATCTCAATTTTCCCACACAGGCCTAGGCTCACAAAATACCCCTATAACAACATGTCAGGGACTCAAAACTATCAAAGAACTACCTAAATAGTCAGTTGATATTATCCACAGAAATTAGGACTACAGTTTTTGATAATTAATTATATTGAAATAAAAAAGATTTGGTACAAATACAAATGTTACAACTGAGTTAATTTTTGTTTATTTATTTTAATATTGCAGATAAACAAACCTCGTCATCTGGAGAAGAGAATTGATATGTTACAGCTGCAACCTTTCTACTTTGTTTCTGAACAAAATTTAAATGGTTTAAAAGGGACAAATGAATAACATGTACAAAGGCAGTGAGAAAAGTTAGAATAAGAATCGTCCAATTCCAATAATTTAATCGGAACATCAGGAAAACTCATGACTAATAAATCGAGGCTAAGTTAAAAATTAAAGTTCTCTTTCTCTCTCATTTGTTTTTAACTCTACAGTAGAAACAAGTTAAAGTTAAAAATATCAAATCTCAAATAATAATTTTTCAAAAATAAAATCTTATATATCTTTATCGTTATCATCAAAACATTTGTATTGCAGTGCAGTAGCTTCTTCTTCTTCTTTTCAGTTTGGGTTTGTAGTGACATTTGTTTTTCTAATGTTGGCAACACCTCTGAAAAATTCTAGAACTCGTATTATTATCGGAAATGTAGTGGTAGTAGTAGTATGCAAGCTGTTCCAGTCTTAAGTAAATTTTCAGCTTGTTCATGTCAGTGACGGTCCTCGAAATATCAATTAATTGTTCCGTATCATTTTCCTAGTAAAATAATATTGTAAATTACCTATATTTCACTCTTATAGGGCGGTGCTTTGTTCTGTTATTTGTGAATTAATTTCTTCTTATGTTTATAATAATGCTTTGTTAGTTTATGCGTCTATTGCACAATGAAAGTCAAACATTGGAACTTTATTTATTATCCCCCTTTAGTCCTAATCGCTTTTGCTCAATTGTATGGGGGTGTCGAAATCGGACGATCTCTTTCTGTAGAATCAGAATTATTAGATGAACAAATTGTAACTATTAATCGTAACGATGCACTTTCCGACGACAGTTCCTATCATAATGTCGAAAAAAGAAATGTTGACATGGCTGCGAATTCAAAACAACTGAACATGGTAACTCAATAATAATAATATTATTAGCTATTAAGGATAATTTTATAAAACAATACTTGTTTTTAAACTTTAGTAGAATGTGATCTTAAAATTCAATTCGGCATCTAATTATTGTGTCGCAAGTACTTGAGATTGTTATGCTATATCACCGCCGTACCTTTGTTTATTTACTTTCTTTTATCTGGATTTACGAACCCAGCTTCAGAAATTTTATTTAAAGGCAACCTTAAGAATACATCAGAGAAAGGAATTATTTTTGTGTTGTTTATCCTGATTACTTAAGTAATTCACCTTATCAATCTTGTTATTTGAAAACAAGAATGTTTTTAATGCACTACTAACATTCTCTAGGTAAAATTTATTATTTTAAGAGATTTATCTTTCTAAATTAACTGAATGTAAGCGAAAATGTGTCAACTGTAGTTGGTATAAATCTTTGCGGTACACGAACTACTGAAGTTTATAATGTAATATGTACCTACTTACCTATTTGGCCCCTTTTTACATGTAAGGTGTTAATGTATGCAGGTTTACCTACTCATATATTAGTAGTTATTGTTTCTATATGACAGTGTAAAGCTTTTTTATATGATGTTTTTCCATGATTGACTAACACCATTGAATCTAAAAGGTCTGTGATTTGCTTTTCTGCACTTAAAGTATGTGTGTAATTATGACTAGATTCTTAATGACCTCCAATGATCAGGGCCATGAGATGTACATGTATGTAATTAGTTCGCTAGAGCTGCAGCATCGAACCCACCTCGTCAAGTAAACAACAGTCTCCTAAAGCTAAAATGTCAATTCTTTCCACTGAAACAGAAAAGCTATGTAATTCACCAATAATTAATTTAGCAAATGTTGGAGCTGCTCGCAGCTTACCATTAAATAGAAACATTTAGTCTCTAATATCAATGTTAATAATATATGCTATGGGAATATTTGTTTATTTATGTAATGTTTAGCTCTTTGTTGAGATAATATTGTTGAATGAGTTCTAAAGTAACATAAATGACATAATTATGTCTTTTATATTACTTTTATTCTTTTAGGTTTCCCCTCAACATGCTATTTAAATGTTATTAGATTTTTCTATGTTTTTAGGCACGATTATGCCCCGGAGAGGGGTGAAATATAGCCAAGTTTAAGAATGATTCACCTTAGTTGAATTTATAATCTATTACCCTTGATCGACCCACATAAAAAACTAATGTTATTTAACATTTAATTCACTGCCAGTTGCCAGTCTAACTTCAACAGAGATGCAAAAATTCAATGAAACGTCAAAAATCTTATAAACCGTTGTTATTGCTTTTACATGTATTTAACCCTGCAGTGCACGGGTCGGGTCTGTCAGACCCAGGGTGTCACACTCATTAGAAAAACACTGATAAGGGAGGTTCATGTATTTTTATAACTTGTAACATTTTATTATATATGTATATCCGTTAAAAACTCTCTAGGTTTTAATTTTATTTACTTGAAAGTTATTTAATATTAATTTCAGGGATTGTACAAAGTATTTATAATGACTGATTATTTTTTATCGTTGATTTAGTATTTAACTTTTTGTAAAGGGAGAAAAAAATGTTACAATTACTCTCCTGGCAAGAATGTTATAGAATATCAGGAACATTTTTTAGAATTACCGGGAAAAAAATTATTGGGATTATAGCTGTGCCGTCCAAACCTCAAGAGCCTAAAAAAGGGGGTGTTCATATTGCACTGACTGGAAATCTCGTTATTCTTGCAAAAAGTGCAATATATATATATATGCTAAGAGCATTCTCAATTTATATGCTAAGACTGTGGAATTGACATTTTTTCATAGTATTAAGTTCCTATATTGATAAATAAAACTTATTTTTTCAAAATTACTTTATTTATTTTTAATATATTTTTTTTTCATTTTGGACAGGAAAAATTAAACAAAATTAAGTCATAATTTTTTTTTTTTCTAATGTGATTTTTTTGACATATTGCATTCTATATATTTTTTTTTTTTTACTAATAAATCAAAATTATTTCTATGCTAAAAAAAATTTAAATAATAAACCATCTTAATTTTTTTAAAAAAATTGGGTCTGACAGACCCAACCCGTGCACTGGTGTGATTATTTTTCACCGGTGCACTGCAGGGTTAATATCTATTTTTTATTATCTCTTTTCATGTTCGCAAAATTTTGTCTAAAATTAATTATTCCTCTCTGTAAAGTGTGGGTTTTAAAAAGTAAACACCAAACTTTCCACTTATCATTAGTGAACTGATGAAGCCCAACGGAATTGTTCCATTCACCATACTTGATAGTTTTATTTACATTTAAGAAAGGTTACTTGATGTCTATCTTATCTTAGATCTAAGCACAAGCCTTCAGATGAACATACACATGCTATAATAAATGCATGCCAGTGGCATGTAACTATATAGTGAGCCAATAGCTTTGTGATATTTACCTTTTACCTGGAATTAAATTGTTGGGACATTTGAGCTGGCATTAAAATTTCAGTATTTTGTTACTGAATTTTTATAAATTTATTTAAATGATTTTGAACTTGGTAAATTTAGCCTTTTATGTTGTGTTGAGATGTAATTATTTATCTTGAAGTGAATTGTTTCTGTGAATCACAGAGCTTCCCACTTATCTAATGAAGATTATTTTTAACTCAAATTCTGTATTTCACAGTTCTAAAATAAATGTTTTCTTTAAGTTACCCTGATTTATCAAATTTAATTATTCTTATTGTAATTAAACATACATTAGTAATATTTAATATACATAAATCTTAGGGGATTAGGAATAACTTTATACCTTTATGTCAGATATGGGAACTCATTTTAATTATAATTTGTCTTGGTAGGTAACAATTTATTAATAACAGTAAATGTGCATTTCAAGTTTTCTCTTCTCTTCAAATTCAGGCATAACTAACCAAAATATACAGTTTCTTTTTTATTTATTTATAATTCTTAGTTTCTTGAATCATATGAATAATTTTACCTCACTTTTTTTCTTTTCATACTATTAGTTCAATTGAAAGTTTTCTTATTGCTCCATATTTTCTCTGCGTTTTGATAGTAATAATTTGTGATGTCTTTAATTATAAGTTCAATTCTTAAGTTTTTGGTAGTATTCATACTACGGAAAGTTTAAATTTTAATTTAAATCAAATTATAATTATTATTAACCACGGGAGACAGACAGAGAAAAGTAGACTCCGAAGTAAAGTAGAGTTCGAATCCCGGTGCTGGAGCCTATTTTTCTGTGTCTGTCTCCCGTTGTTAATAATAATTATAATTTGATTTAAATTTAATTATAAGTTGAATATAAAATATAGTAAAACGTAAGCCATTTAGTGGTATAAGAGAACATTTTCTCTAAACAACTTTATTTAGTGGATCATGGTGTAATACCTACATTCTTCTAGAATTGGAGTCTTAGAAGCTTGAAGCACTTTCCCTGAGATCCAAGACCAAAAATAATTTGGGATCCTATTCCCATAAGTCAATGGAGCCACCTTCCTTTACAAGGAACATTGGGCTAGTGGGTAGCTAGTCTATACCGCTGGTGCTTCATTACATACTGGGAGGAAAACATTGAAAATAAATATTTGTACATGACTATAAACCAGGCTGGACATGAGTTTGGCTCTGGCTTTTGCTGAATTTGTTGGCAGATTCCTACATTTTCTCAAAATGTAGTTGATCGATACAATTAAAATATGTTTACTCATGATTAACAATTTGCATTAGACAGCAGTCAATTTTTATTTTATTCTCAGAAGAAGCTGTAGGACTTAGTAAATTGTCATATTACTGCAATTACTCTCCTAATTTAATGGTAACGTTTTGTTTTTCTGTCAATAAGTAGGCCAGATGCAAAATCTTCCAAACCCATTATTTGTTTATTTTAGATAATAATAATAAACGTAAAATTGTTTACCTTAGATAACAACAAAAGTTTTATAATCTCAGATCATTTGACAGTTAATTATTTGTATTAAACATTTTGCAATTATAAGTTCTACAGCTTATGAGAAAAATAAGGTGGCTGTTTTGCTCGTCCATTTTGTTAAATTCACAAACATTGTATACGAAAATTGCTTATACTGATTCTAAATAAAACTTGGCAAAGTGTATATATTACTAAAAGAATATTGAATGGTATGTGATAGGTATACATTTTTAAAATTAGTGTTAAAATGTGAGAATAATATTATTACTTTATAAAGTGTTACAACAGGAATTGAATTACACTTTTAGATCATTAAACAGTTAAAATCACTGTATTCATTTTCTTTATTTTCCTAAGAGGTTTTACGCTGGCCATGAATTTGCATTATTGTGTCTGCCTATTTCTATTGTCTAAGAACGTTTAACCTTACAATTTTTCAATAAAGTCAATTTATATATAAATATATATGTATATTATAAATGCCCAAATACATAACCACAAACAAATATATTTAATGCTCATAAGTTATAAAATTATTTATTAAAATGAAAACTATTAGTTAGCACATTTATAAAATCAACAACCTAATTGTTCAAATTTAACATTTTCGCTTAGCTTTGAAAAAGATTAAGAAGATAAAACTATAAAATCACAGGGAAGTACCTGCGTCCAAGTACTTTTTAGGGTTTTGTAGATGATCAAGCATACCCGTTATGAAATAATGCATTTTTTTTCGATCTCAAGGGTCCCGGGTTCGATCCCCCGGGGGGTCACAATGTTTTTTATCTGCAATAACGAAAAGATAAATTACAGTCTTCAGGAAATTTTCATCGCCCCACAATAAAGTATCAGCATGAAATATTTCGAAATTTTAGGACCAGCTGTTATATAGTGTTTAAGGGGGGGGGGGGGGATTTTTTGGGGGTGTATTTTTAATTATAAAACCAATAAAAAATATAAAAAAGCAAATATATATTTGTATCCTACTCTTCAGTAGCTTTCATTTGATACCCCACTCAAAATTTAAAAGAAATAAAATTTTGGGCGCACTTCAAATTTTCGCGCTCTAAATTGGCAATTTTTAAAATTTGGGATGTACTCCCGGAATTTTCATCGCCCCACAATAAGGCATTTGCATAAATTATTTCGAAATTTTAGGACCAGCCGTTATATAGTGGTTGGAGGGGGGGGGGGATTTGTTTAGTATATTTTGATTTTTTTACCCAGTAAGGAATGCAACATTTAAAAGCATATATATTTTTGTGTCCTACTCTTCAGCAGCTTTCATTTGATACCCCACTCGAAAATTAAAAAAAATATAAATTTTTGAGTTTACAATATTTTTGCGAATTGCGCATGCGCATATTTAATTTTGAACTTCTGCATATTTTTCCTGTGGTTGGGTCAAAATGTTGGACCAGTGTTTCAAATTTCAGCACTTTCGCTTAAACGGTTCGGGCCCTATGAACAAAAGAGCGACGGACAGACGGACCCCCCCCCCCCCCCCCCCCTCATCACCCTCGGTATAAGGGTTTTGAGAAGTATCCTCAAAACCCTAAAAACTGAACAATAAATATATCTGTTGTTGAGAAATATCGTTTTCATAATATTAACAGTTTTCTTTATGTGCTAAATTCATTTGATTGTAATATATTAGACAAATGCATATTATTCAATCTCTAAATAAAATTTGAATATCGCTTTTCTTATCAGTCAAGTAGACTAATAGTTTTGAGTTAAAACCCCAAAATAGGTTAACGAATCAAGTGTCTCTAAAAAGTTCGATGGTGAAATACTGTTTAAGAGGAAGTGAGGGGGGAAATTAAAATAATATATATTTGTTGTTTCCAACCAAAGGGTTGCTCATACAACTGACTACAATGTTCTAACGATTTTCTTGATAAATCTTATGATTTTCGAGGTATTCACTGTTAAAGGTACATATTCCTCGGTGTGACTCTCGTGTTGGTCGTTCATCGATTATTGTTGAACGATAATTGTTGGTTACTATTTTGCTCGGATCGTCTACGATATGTTGATTTATTATGTTTCCGCTCAAGGAGGATAGCATTGCGATTGTCATCATAACACTTACCTTTGTATAATATTAAAACACTGGGAGCACGAATATTTTCAAACAAACTTGAAATGTCACTCGTAGGTATAGAAAAACGGTTCCCACCGTGGAGCTCCCTCGGGGAAAAGTCATTCATTGGTCGTTTTTACGCCTTGTGCGGAGACTTTGGAGCTGTTTATCATTCAAACGGTTTGTTGTACGGTACGTGACATAAAACGAACATAATGTTTCTTGTGTGAAATTTTATATTCTTCAATTTTGATCTGATTCTCAATTGGTGTCCGAGCCAGAGGAAGCGAGATATTCACAAAAAGTCGTGGATAAACAAACACTACGCAAGTTATAGTAAGCTAGGTTTTTGCTAAACCGTTCATTGTACGTAAAAAATGAATGAACTTTTTTGTGGGAAATTTAATAATCTTGCTTTTTTATTATCACCTTAATTTATCTCCGAGCCATAGGAAGCGAGAAATTCGAAAAAATATGTAAAAAGTGGTGCGGCGACGGATACCAGATGTTTATAGATTTTCATCGCCCTATATTCCGTAAACCGTCCATTGTACGTAAAAAATTATTGAATCTTTTTTTGTAGGAAATTTTGTGACCTTTAATTTTGATAACTACTTAGATTGGTGTTCGAGCCATAGGAAGCGAGCAATTCGCAAATAACCGAATTTGATGACTTTTGCCCTTGAATACCTATTAACGCGATCACGATCTCGTTACCGATTTTGAATGTTTTTCAGAACGTTAAAATGAAGCGATCAAAAAAAAATTAGCTCCGATTTTTTTTAGAACAGGAAACCTAATATGAGTGGACTATACTTATTTATAATCTTAACCTTGTACTTATTATTATTTATTTAAATTTTAGTTTGAAATGTTGAAGCGATATGGAATTGATGAGAGCATACTTATACTGTTGCTAGATATGAAAAAACCAGTTATCTGAGTCAGTCCAATATAATGACTAACTACGCTGCTGACCTTCGCCTCGCTTAGACTAAATGTGCTGTGTTACCTATCTATAGCGCCATTTAGTTAAACTAATTATCTTAGTTCGACAAAAAGTCTTATGTTGTTAAACATTCAAATAAAAAAGACATATTATGTGGACTATTTGTTACTGTTATTTTATATCTTTCCCTATGAATTATTTGATTGTAAAACGTTTGTCTTCTTACGTGTGAACTTCTATTTTATATACGAGCATAACGTGCCTAGCCCCAAGCTTCTTTTCTTAGTTGTTAGTATGTTGCATAACTAAAAATTAAATTACTACTTTTGTGCACGTTTATTCGTATATCGCTATACTTTGAATAATAATTAAACTATAACTAAGTGTAATTTGTTTATTAATCCTAATATATCTGTAATTTATTACGCAATATAATGCGGTTATTGAAGGCTTGGTTTATTGGTTTAATAGATAAATATTGATTAGAACCCGTACTTTTAAGTAAAATATAAAAAAATCCGTCCGATACAACTCATACTAAACTTTCTCCTGTACAGTACATACCTTACTTGATCCAATGTTTCCCATGTGTGTTTGTCAGGTTTTCGTGGTTACATTTATTTATTATTGAATATTTTATCAAAATTTACCATAAAAATAATTCCTCTCCGACGGGGAATCGAACCCGACCTCTCGTGCAATTGCTGGTTGGCAAGTAGGATGGGCTGCTCTTCCAATTCTAGCTTTATTGCGGTGTTTGTGATTCGGTTTCTTGCTCTTCCAGTTTTATTAACTCTTCTTTAGTACCTCATGTATGTTTCCTGTACATATCCTGATTTGTATACAACCCCATTTGTTTTTCGTTTTTCAGAAACCTTTTTTCTTTTTTATTGGGGAGGGGGGGGGATTACTTATTATTATAATTCCGCGAAATTTGTTCAAAATATTTTTTTGTTTACATAGAAACACATATTATAATATATTGTCATTGAAAATACATAATAATATGTGAAAGTTTCAGCATTTTAGGTAGTCGGAAAGTGGGTTAAAGACTCAAGATTTGTACCTTCCAAGAACTGAAGGTTAAATAAAAGCGTGTAAAAATAAATAATATTTACTAACTCTATGATATGAAACGTTGGCCCATTGAGAGGAGCCTGTAATTGAATATTTACGTATACATGGTTGCTATACAACATGGCATGGCTCCCCACTTCTCTAGTTACTAAGGCTTGTTAAGACTACCTTTACAAACCGATTGCTCTGTAAATAAACTATTTAAGGATAGAGCTGTACATTAACACTACGAAATATAGTCACTAATTCATTACATGGGCCCCGCGAGGGGTGAAGGCTAATGTATACTGTATGGCCTGGGTGGCTTAGAGGCTAGCGCGCTTGCCGTGTGATCACGCAAGTTAAGCAGCCTCGAGCATGGTCAGTAGATGGATGGGTGAACGCTTCTGACCACAGTTCTGGGTTCGATTCCCGGACCAGGCCCCCCGCTCAATGTCAACCCAGCATTGTTTAAATAAATGGGAAGCTCCTCGAAAGAGTGGCGCCACCAGGTTTCGGCCTGGAAACCATGATGATGACACTCCTGGTTGTAATACAACCAGGAGGGGAGTCATGGTTACCGACCACATCTTCACAAAAAGTATGAAGATTTCGGTCCCTAACCCGGGTTTGTTCTATGGGCCCACCTAAGTGGCCTAAGTCTTCGGGCGTAAAAGCCCCCCGGAAAAAAAAAAAAAAAAAAAAAAAAAAAAAAAAAAAATACTGTATTCACATAATATTTGTCACGTGCTTAGCGGTAAGCCTCCGCCACACAAAGTAACCATTTGATTTTGTCACACAAAAATTGTTAAATGTTAAACTATGTGCGTTATATATTATTAATTTAGGTACAATGATTTATATTCTGACATTAAAATAAATTATAGTATATTTTGCGTCAAATCTTCTAAATTTATTTTTTTGCCATTGTATAATAGTATAATCAATCAATTTTAAAAATAAAAAGTTGTAAAAATTTACTAGATTAAATCAATCGAATTACTTATAGATATGCGCATGAACAATCCACCGGTGAGTGAATGAGTTAAGCCCTGGGAAGTACTGTCTATTAATATCTTAACATCGGGTCCAAATTCAAAACGTTGACAGACAATTTTTTCATATATATTATGATTTTAAGAGCATTGGACTGTATTGTTGTCTTGGTAGCAGTATTGGTAGTATGACCCTGATCTTTTATTTATATATTGTTTAATATATTATATTACATCTGCACAGCATTAGGGAATGAAATTAATTAAATTCGAACTTGTTACTTAATCCATATAAATTACTTAATTAGTTTATAGGCCAATTGGGTGAGAAATGATCATATTTAAATTCCATTCATTCACTGGTGAGTTGTGATCCTTTGATTTACGTAAGCTAATATTTACTAGTTTCCCTGGATTATTCGTGTGTACGCATAAATATTGATTCAGTCACGTTGTCTTGGCTTTTTATATTGTTGTATTAGATCTGATCTATTATATAAACAACGATCATAAAAGTAGGGCAATTTTATAAATAAAACCAACAACAAAATTGTGTGGAAATAAAGCCATTGTATTTTGTTAAAATTGTAAAAAAAAAAAAAACAGCCTTTGGAAAAATCGGATTTTTATTTTGATGATTATGTTAATTCGATCAGTTGTATTAACCTAACAGTTAATTTTATTTTAGTAAAATTAAAATCAAGAAAAATGTTCTAATCATATATTTATACACTGAGAGAAAAAACATGTAAAAAAAGCAGGATTTTTAAAGATTATACGCGTACTTTCCTGCGATATCAGCCTCAGGATGACGGTCGTTCTTTTTTCCATTTTAGAGAATGGCTTTTTCATTCATACATTTTTCCAACCTAAGCTCAGGGGAAGAAGCAATGCCGTACTGTCTTTATGCAATTAAAGCTTATGCTGGATTTACTTTAGGCCATATCCTTCCCCCTGTTCTTTTGCTAGGAGTCTCGCACTGCTTCTTGCCAATCCTATTAGGATATATTCCCATTCCGTCACGGCTTTTTTACAATACCCCCTATTTTTTTTACTAGTAGACTCACTGCTTCTTGCCAGTCCCATTAGGATATATTCCCATGCCGTCACGGATTTGTACAGTACCCTCCTGTTTATTTGATAGTATCCTCACTGCTTCTTGCCAGTCCCATTAGGATATATTCCCATGCCATCCCGGCTTTTTTTACAGTACCCTACTGATTATTTGCATGTAGACTCATTGCTTCTTGCCAGTCCCATTAGGATATATTCCCATGCCATCCCGGCTTTTTTTACAGTACCCTCCTGTTTATTTGATAGTAGCCTCACTGCTTCTTGCCAGTCCCATTAGGAAATATTCCCATGCCGTCCCGGCTTTTTTACAGTAACCCCCTGTTTTATTGCAACTAGTCTCACTGCTTCTTGCCAGTCCCATTAGGATATATTCCCATGCCGTCCCGGCTTTTTTACAGTAACCCCCTGTTTTATTGCAACTAGTCTCACTGCTTCTTGCCAGTCCCATTAGGATATATTCCCATGCCATCCAGGCTTTTTTTTACAGTACCCTCCTGTTTATTTGATAGTAGCCTCACTGCTTCTTGCCTGTCCCATTAGGGTATATTCCCACGCCGTCACGGCTTATTCCCAGGTACTCCTTCCTTGGTTTTGCCAATGCTATACTGGCTAAATGTATGAACATCTAAATCAGTAATTTAGATTGGTGTAAGACAGGTTGTCTTTCACCAATCTGAAGTGGCGTAAGTAACATTAGAATGTATACATCTAGCCAATGTGCATAGCTAGATTATGATTAGGTAATGAACAATGCAAGCAAAAAAAAAAAAAATACATTAAATATTTTCTATATTAAATCATTTGTGTACAAAAAACTTACTGCTAAGTATACAAATTATATTTATTGTTTTGTTATACATGATATGGTTCTGTATCAAAATCTATTAACAAATTAAGGCCTAATGTATTAAAAAACAGATTTTAAAATTAATATTACATTAACATTGTTTTGTTTTATGATATGTAGTCCAGTCAAATGGTGCACAAAAAGGGCTCGAAGTGGAAAGTTCTGGTGTAATTGTTTTTAGTGGTTTATGTTATGTTTTTTTGTGGTGCTCAACACGAATCTGAAGTTGTCCAACAAAATTTCCCCCGGCAAATATGAGAAATCATCAAAAAAGAATATGTATTAGTGGTTATATCTTGCAAAGCAATCTATTCACACAAAAAGTGGTCCAGTAGTAAAATAAAAAAGAGAAAATAACTTTCAATTTATGTCTTCAACATTTTTTTGTACGTTATATGGTTTTCACGCAATTGGGAGTTGAAATATCGGTAATTTTTGAAAAAAGACCAGTCATCCACCATGACTTAATGAGCGAATTTTCAAAAAAATCGACGTATTATTGGCTTATGATTATATACGAAAATTTTGTTTTAAAATTTGGATAGGTGAAAAAAAAATTGGTACACAGGGGTATGGGGTACAAAAGTCAAAATAGTATATACCCTTCAAGATGCATGTCGTTGGAAAGCTCTTTAAGAGTACAGTAATTGTTGTTATGTACACTTTTGTCATATTTTCATATAAGGGGGGGGGGGGATAAAGTGGAAAAAACATGTTTTTATGCTATTTTTATGTGTTATTTGTTTTACCTCCCTCTTATATGAAGATATGACAAAAGTGTACAAAACAACAATTACTGTACTCTTAAAGAGCTTTCCAGCGGCATGCATCTTGAAGGGTATATACTATTTTGACTTTTGTACCCCGTACCCTATATACAATTTTTTTTTTCACCTATCCAAATTTTAAATCAAAATTTTCGTATATTATCATAAGCCAATAATACGTAGATTTCATTAAAGTCATGGTGCATGACTGGACTTTTTTCAAAAATTCCCGATATTTCAACTCCCATTTGCGTGAAAACCATATGACGTACAAAAAAATGTTAAAGACATAAATTGAAGGTTATTTTTTCTTTTTTATTTTACTACTGAACCACTTTTTGCGTGAATAGATTGCTTTGCAAGTTATAAGCTGAAAACCACAAATAAATATTATTTTTTGATGATTTCTCATATTTACCGGGGGAAATTTTGTTGGACAAATTCAGATTCGTGTTCAGCACCCCAAGAAACATCAAATAAACCACTAAAATCAATTACACCAGAACTTTCCTCTTCAAACTACCATTTGACTGGACTAATGGTTCTTAAACAAAAACTATTAAAAAATTAAAGCATAAAGTATAAAATAAAAAATGAATATTGTCTATATTTACATTAATAGTAATAATACAATTTATTGTTTTGTTTTATGATATTGTTCATTGTCGAAAACTATTTACAAATTAAGGCCTAATGAATGAAAAAAAATAATATTTTAAAATTAATATTGTCTATATTAAACTTTTTTTATAAATAAAACTTCTTGTTAAGTACAAATTACTACTAACAATGTTTTGTTTTATGATATGGTTCTTTAACAAAAACTATTAAAAAATTAAAGCATAAAGTATAAAATAAATAAAAAATTAATATAGTCTATATTTACATTAATTGTAATAATAAAATTTATTGTTTTGTTTTATGATATGGTTCATTATCAAAAACTATTAGCAAATTAAGGCCTAATGAATGAAAAAAAAAAAAAAAAAAAAAAAAAATGACATTATTTTAAAATTAATATTGTCTATATTAAAAAAATTTTTGTACATAAAACTTCTTGCTAAGTACAAATTACATCAAACATTGTTTTGTTTAATGATATGGTTCTTTATCAAAACTATGAAAAAATTAAAGCATAAAGTATAAAATAAAAAAAAAATAAAAAATTAATATAGTCTATATTTACATTAATTGTAATAATAAAATTTATTGTTTTGTTTTATGATATGGTTCATTATCAAAAACTTTTAACTAATTAAGGCCTAATAAATGAAAAAAACAAAAATTAATATTGTCTATATTAAAAATTTTTGTGTACTTAAAACTTACTGATAAGTACAAATTACATTTATTGTAGTAATGAAATTTATTAGTCCACATAATATTATAAGTCCGCATTGCTTTTATGTGCAATATTTCACCTCCTCTTGAGGCATCTTCAAGCCTTTAATTTTGTTTTCTCGTTTTATTAATAATTTGCTAATCCTATCGATTTCTATTTAAAAACAGGTCTCCTGCAAGCTGTGTATATCCACATTGTCATTAATTTATTATTAATATGCGTCAAAAAAACTCTTTAATTAATCATTTTCTCGTTAAGAAAACATGTTATTTGCAAAGATAAGAGCTCTTATCAATAAAAAGTTTGCAAATAACATGTTTTCTTAACGAGAAAATGATTAATTAAATAGTTTTCAGTTTTTTTTAAGCATATTAATAATAAATTAATGACAATGTGGATATACACAGCTTGCAGGAGACCTGTTTTTAAATAGAAATCAATAGAATTAGCAAATTATTAATTAAACGAGAAAACAAAATTAAAGGCCTGAAGATGCCCCAAGAGGAGGTGAAATATGGCACATAAAAGCAATGCGGACTTCTTTATTAAATACCCTATAGACCTTGTACAAAAAAATGTAAAGATTTTAAAATAAAGGGTAAAGGACTAGGATGATGTATATATTTAATATTATTCTTTTCAACATCAAAATGACTAATAGCATTAAAGTTCTTCAATAATTACTTGAATACACTTAGAATTAATTTACATTTAATATTAATTTTAAAATTTTAAGAGTAAGGGTAAGTGAAGTAATCAGGTAACTCTTGACAATGCAGTCATACATTTTCATAGTAACTATTTACAAACATGTTGACAGGATGTACATATTTGAGTAAAAAGAGCATTAGTTACACAACAGTCCTATATATGTAAAAACTACTAATTACACCAAGCTTTGATTTATGTCATAATTGTAACTTTTAATGAAATAATGACATACATTTTATTAGGCATTATTTTAAATTTTAATCTGAAGATTGGTCAATTCTTAGTGTAATTTGTATTTTTTAAATATATAAGACTGTTGAGTAACTAATTTGCTCTAGAAGTCGGTTCTAGAAGTAATAAGTTTTTATAATTGAGTAAACTTTGAATCATTACTCAATCAACAGGATGACGCAAAGTAACATACATTGCAGAATCTGACATCACTGTCAACGTATTGGGAAAGGAATTAAGTAATTCATTAAATCTGAACCAAGAAACTGCATCAGTTATTTCTACCTCATAAGCATAAACATGTTCATTAAAACACATTGTTTCGTAGTAATGTAAAAGTAAATAAATTTCTCCACTAGTCGTAGTGACTATGTCCTCGACAGATGCGAATACAGGTAAGAATACCTGCTCACAAATGTCTACAGTTACAACAGAGGACTTAATAATTTTAGTGCCCGCAGTTTTTATCCAGTTTACAGAATGATACTTATCATTAGTCATGTCAATTTCAAACTGAGAAGTAATTGCAGCAATTACTTCTTGGTTTAAATCATATTTTTTACTAAAAATAAAACGTGAGCATTGGACATCTCTCACCAGCAAATCATTTAATATTAATTGGTTTTTAATTGCTATAGTTTTACAAATGTTAATTCTTGTGCTAGTGGAGTTAGCTATTAATTTTGATATTCTGTGACGGCCCTCGAACCGCATGGTCCATATTTGAGTCAATGGTCCAAACCTGGCCAACATTTGTGGGTAATGTGTCAAAAAATGAAATTTAGGTTTAAGTGTAGATTTGGTTAATGCAATATAAAGATCATTGAACTCTGATATAGTATGTGCAAATTGATTGGTGGTATCCGGAAAAACTCTCGAGTTCATCAGGCGATCAGTGATTTTACGCATAAGTAGGAAAAGAGCCCATACTCTATCACCTTCAGGGACATAATAGCCTAAAATTAGGCCAACATATCTGACCAGTGTGAGCATTTCGGATGCTGACGTTTTAATCGTAACAGTTTTACCGTCTAACTTGATACAGTTGCTTGGTTTGGACGAAGAGTCAGGACCATAGTCGAAAGAGACCAGCCTGGCTTTTAAAGTTTCTACATCTATCGCAGCGACATCCCTCACAAAATGATTTACAATAAAATTCATAACATACCTACAGCAACCTTCTAACCAATCGTGTAAAACGTCAGTCGCTACATGCTCGAATAAATTAAAACCTTTTATGGAAAGCAAAACACAACTTTCCTTGATTCCAGTTTTTGAAACATCATTTAATAGCAACTGTTCTTTATAACTTTTTAAATTTCTAAGCAAGGATTCCTTTTCTGTGCTAAGAACGTGCAATTGACTTTTACTTACATTGCATATTCGACAACAATATTGAGCTACAAAACTTTCTACGAACCCTAGTATACCATTCAAACCTAGGTTGTCACCCGAAATAGAGCAGACTACGAACTTAAGTGTCCCTGAGAACACCTCGGTATTTATTGCTACACCATTGGCTCTTAAAAAGTTTAACTCTTCAATGATTTGTTTGAACATTAGAGCATTCCCAAACTCAAGTCTGTCTGAAGAATGGAAAAGGGCTAATAAAAAAATGTAACTAAGTTTAGAAGTGTAGTGAGGTGGAAGGGATGGAAGCGAGGTGTAGACACCACAAAGCTTGTGTATGCCAGCATGAGAACCGAGGGGATTACCGATTTCAAAATCATCACAGTAAAGAATTATTGGAAGGATCAATTCATTAGGCTCCCCACGAGCAATGCCGCATACAGTTTTTTTCCAAGAAGACGCCTCCATAACATTTGTTACAGCAATATAAGGGTCTTCAATTACAGACAGTGTGGCCAAGTGCCGCAATGTATCAGTCATAACATCGACTTTACTGAAAAATTTTTGGAGCACATCCCTGAGAGGGATGACTTGCATGGTGCAAGGCATTCTTTTTAAAGTACCCCCCTCACTGGCATGCCTGTACTCATTCCTATACCCAATAACTATTTCTTGAGGGCGAATGAACATCCCTGTGGATTCTAAATTTTTAAAACGGAGGTGTTCGGTTCGATATTTCTTTATTATATCGGAACTAATGAAAGATTGAAGGGATCTATTCCTCTCTACCTCGTCTAAGTTGCACAGCTGTAATATTTCTTGTTTAATACCTTCTTTCAAAGGATCAGACAATAGGTCTCCTAACCCGTCCACTACTAACTGGACCACATTTCGAGGTACCAAAGGGTGGCTATATAGTTTTGATATGAATGCATTGAGGCTAGCATTAATAACATTTTTTAAACTACTACTTTTCTCACCATGTGATGTGGTGGCTACACTTGGCATAGGAGTATCCTCACTTTGAGAGGTATTAGGCTCTTCAGAGGCTGCAACAGACGGTGTCAACTCGGTAATTGAAGGAACAGGTATTTCATTTTTTTCAGAAGGACAGACAGACTGAGTTACTTGATTAAGAGTTACTTGAGTACTTTGATTAAGGTGAATCTTAAGGATGTGCTGTTTGAGACTACGTGCTGTGGAGAAATTACGGGTACATTTGTCATTTCCGCACTCAAATTTGGGATTAAAATTGTCAACCAACTTACAGATACTATTTTGATGAAAGGTCAATTCAGAGGGGAATTGGAATGGCTTTTTACAACCGTAACACCGAAGCATGACTGGTTAGAAGGTTGAATGTTATAATGTAAAATAAGTTTTTTAACTTACAAAGAGTCGAAATGGTGTAGAGCTATTCGGACGGTCTGGGTGAGCCTGTCGTGCTTTGTGGTTATGTTGTAAATGCCTTGTTGGATCAACAGCCACAATGCCTCACTTTCAAAAGGGTATTCCAGGCCAGTGGTCATGAAGATCTTAAATGCGACGTCCACTGCTTCTAAGAGAGACGTGAATTTGTAGGTAGTACTGTCAACAGTGACAAATACACAGGAAAAGTTTAATTTGTCGTCGCCTACTGCAATAACCCACGGCTGAAACGGGAGGTTGTAATTCTTCAGCTTACTCCTCCGTGCGGCTACAGTCTCGTCCAAATGGTCTTCTCTTGGTATTATTTTTATAAAACTTTCCTGCACCTCACTTCGCGATGGACGCCAACCACTACCCTTTTGTCTAGTGCCTGTAGAAAGGGACAGCAACGACTGAAGACAGAAGAGGAGCACCTGTGAGGTAAGTTCATCAGCTGAATCCTCACTGTCAACTGTTAAAAAAAGAGAGAAGAAAAATTATAATTAAACAAGCAGAAAAAATTTCGCAGCAAATCAACAAAGATAAATAGTAACTAACAAGTAGCAATTACAACATATTAATGGCATAGGTGAATGAATAAGTCTATCAGTCAGTAATTAATTAAAACATATTGATGACATGGGTAATAATTAAACATTTTAGCCCAAGCAATCAATATATAAGTTAAACAATAAGTTGGCAAGTGAAAATTGTGCATTGTGAAGATCCTACTGCCATTAATAACTAAGACAATTCATCTAAGAAACGTAAAAGGAGTTGTTTCCATTACATATCTATCTGATGTGATATATAAAAAAAATTTGCAGACAACTTTTCAGGAGCGGTAATACATAAAAGTGTAGTGCTAAATAAATTTTTCATTTACCTGTTAGTAAAGACAGATAGGGGTCTATGTGAGGCCTTAATTCTTTCCTCTTTGCCTTCTCTTTAAATGTAGCTAGTAGTGACGTGTGGAGGGCAGCCAACTTCAGATAAAGGCACCTCTCTTTGCCCGGGTACTCCCTATTGAAGTCTGCTAACAACTGAAACACATTAAAACAACAGTATTCAATTAAAGGCTCAGGACTAAAACCAGAAAAAAATATATATATATAAATATATATAAACAGGGTGGCCACGATAAACTGACTCACCCTGTTATCTCTTTCATTTTTGAAGGTAGAGAAAAAATTTAAATGGTAACTCACCATTCGCGTAATTTTATAATATGATTTTCAAAAATATTTTTATCTCATAGTTTCGGCGTTATCTCTCTCAACTTTGAAATCTTAAATGGTAACATAAATTTTTTAATTTTTTTTCTAAAATTATATTACCTTTGAAGAAAAATGAGCCTTGAATCAACAAAATCGGTTGAGAATTGACAGAGATATTCTGTTTTCAATATAACAAAAATGCTATCTTAATCTAAAAAAAATAAAAAAATCTTAATTCTGTTTATTTCACTTTGCTTTTCACTTATTAACGTTTGTTGAATGCATTTAGTGATCAACCTTTTTTTCCATTCCATTCAGGACAACATGGTTAGTATGACCTCTTTTGATCAGTGTTCCGACAATTTTCCATTTCTCTACAGTTTAAGGAAGGAATGGAAAAAAGGTTTGACTTTTGATCAGTAAATGCATTCAACTAACCAAAATAAGTGAAATAAACATAATTAAGATTATTTCATTTAATTTGCGATTTTTTTGTTGAGAGTATTTTACATTCTAAAATAGCATTTTTGTTATATTGAAAACTGAATATCTTTGTCAATTCTCAACCGATTTTGTTGATTCAACGCTCATTTATCTTCTAAAGCAATCTAATTTAAGAAAAAAATATACAAAATATAGGTTACCATTTAAGATTACAAAGTTGAGAGAGATACCGCCGAAACTATGAGATAAAATTTTTGGAAATCATATTATAAAACTACGCGAAAATCCAAGGTGAGTTACCATTTACAATTTTCTCTATCTTCAAAAATAAAAGAGATAACAGGGTGAGCCAGTTTATCGTGGCCACCCTGTATATATAGGCACTTCTTTAGATTTTTACTCCCCTTATAAAAACCAAAGTGTGATATTCCTATTGTCCCAAAGTACATTGGACTAAACATCACTTTGTAATAATACTTATTTGTCCGTCATTTATATTTTAAAAAAATCATAGGGGAGTAAAAATCTACAGAAGTACAGTATGCATAAAAGCATTAGGTACTATGCTTACCAGTCTATAACCATTAGGCGATTGAATCGCAGGGTACAGTTTAAAATACTCGTAAACCGCCAGTCCAGTTTTCAACTGCTTTTTCCTGGCCTCATAGCTAGTTTGCCAATTTTCTTCTACCAAGTGCCAGGGCTGCACTGATGACTTCAACAGTTGCAGGGCTTCTTCTTCTATCTGGTTCGTCTTGTATTCTTGCTCTTCCACTAGATGTGAATTGGGGGTTGTTGGCCCTGATTGACGAGGGGTTCTATTAGAGGGTGGCAAAGTACCTTTTCTTCGCTCCTTTCGCTTAAAATAATTATACGCCTCTTGAAAGGATCCAGAGGCGTTCCTTTTCGCCTGGAAATTCTGTGCCTTTATGTAGGCGCTATAGTAGAGCGTGTGGTCCTCGACCGGGAATAAGGTAAGGACTTCCTGTACCCAGCGGGTGAACTCCCCGCTGCTTATTAATCTGGCTGGGTCTGGATCCAAGACGCTGTTTATTACTTGTTTGGCAATTTCTCTTCTGTGCCCGTCAGGGAGCCTTTTATCGTGACCCCTTAATGCCAGTATGTCTCTGCCTGTACGCGACGATTTCAGCACTTGATACACCTGTAACACCCAGACAAACAAGAGAAATTAATTAAGTGTAGGCAAATAAGTAATAGTTACTATTATTTATTAGAAATTCAATTTTTATAAGTTTTTGGTAATATTCATACTACTGAACGTTTAAAAATTATAATTACTATTTACAAAGGGAGACAGACAGAGAAAAATATACTTCAGCGCCGGGACTCCCCCTCATTTCCAGTGTACTGGAGCTCTAACCAATTAAGCTACACTGAAGAATAATTTCCTCTGACGATATCAATACCTAATCCCAAATTAAGCTTTCAAATTTTTCTACAAGTCTTAGAAGTCAACAAACGACAATAGAACTAGACCGAGAAATACACTTGTAATTTGGAATTAGGTATCGATATCGTCAGAGGAAATTATTCTTCAGTATAGCTTAAATGGTTAGAGCTCCCGCACACTGGAAATGAGGGGGAGGTCTGTGGTTCGAGTCCCGGCGCTGAAGTATATTTTTCTCTGTCTGTCTCCCTTTGTAAATAGTATTATTTATTAGTAGGAAAATAGTATGATATTCAATTTTCACACTAATGGACAACTTGTTTCAAGGGAAAAAATAAACTTTACATTAATTCATTACACCAAGTTAATCCTAGGAGTAATGCTGAGAAAACGTTGGGGCAATGTTGGGTTTAATTATAACCGACATGTATAACATAAAATGTTGTCAAAAGTCAAAACAGATTTGAAATAAGAGAAATTAAATTTTAACAGTCACATTTTAAAGTCAGTCTAATCTCTGCCCAAAATGTAAAAAAATCTCAGATTAACAAGTACAAGTATTGTGAAAAATTGTACTCAATGACAACCTGAACTTAAACAATAAACAAAGTCAAACACTTACATAATTGTTGTCTAATGGGTCTGGTTTTGGCGAGGGCGGGCTGGACAGCGGGGAAGAACAAATGTTGGTATCCAATGATTGTCGGGATCGCTTTAGAGGTGCCAAGGGCATTACACTTTTCTCCGGGATATGAGTTTGTAAATTTGAATAAATTATGTCATTATTATTATTGTCATTTAAAGTAGAGTCTGATGCAACAAAATTACTGGTGTAACTTTCGTTTAAAGCCTCTAATGCCCGGAACCCGAAATCATCCCTGTCATCATTAACCGGCTCAGTAGGAGTTGCTGATGTCGTCGCACCCTGCAACATTATTGAAATCAAGTATTAACAAATTATAATAAGCAAACAATAAACAATCGAGGGAAAGCTAAGTAGGGAAGAAATATATTTAGATATCAATAAATAATGTAAAAGCAATAACATAACAATAAAAAATAATCAAAGAATTTAAATATACCAAAATTATAACATATTAAACATTATTAATTACAACATATTAAAAAATAACACATTTTTGTTCTATTCTTTTGATTTTTTAAGTTTATGTACTTAGTAAGTTGTAAAAATTCTTTGTTACAATTTCGGTATATTTATATTACAAATTAACTCCATGTCGGATTTAAACTTAAATCCAGCTATTAATAATCTTTAATGAACTAATACTTTTAGCTAAAAGTGAAAAATTGCCTCTGTTTTAACGATTCTTTTCCTTTTTCCTATTATGGGTAAAAAAAAAAAAATTCACTTTGTAACTTCGTACTGACAAAACATTATTTAGTGGTTTATATTTTTGTTACTATTCCGATGATAAACAAAACAGCGTTAATTGTAGAATACGAATATGGAATAAGAAAAAAACAAAAAAACATTTACTTACAGGAAATCTATTTTCAATAGCGTGGTCTTGGTCGAGTTTCCACGGTTCCCAGTTTTTCATAAATGTCAACCTTGGCCCAACTTTCGGAATTAAGCACGCTAGCAAATCTGGAGTTAAAGACTTGAGAGTGTGGAAGTTCACTTCGTTATCTGCACTTAAAAAAAAAAAAAAGATACTGAATACATTTAACTAGTGAAATAATGGGCTGGGAGGCACTAGGAGCTATGTATTAAACTTATTACAAATTCACAACAAGGTGAATCCTTGTTCGGGTAAAAAATAATAATAATTTACATTAGTTTCCTTCTAGGCCAGTGGTTCTTAACCGGGGGGGGGGGGGGGCGCGGCCCCCCAGGGGTTCTTGGAAGGTATTTAGGTACAATATGTATTATATTAGGAGATTTTATGGGGGCCGTGGTTACCAAAAGGTTAAGAACCACTGTTCTAGGCAACGTATGTATACTACTACTAGAAATGTATACTACTTTAAGACTAACTATACGTAATATTTACGTGGTGACTTAATGAAAAATAATTGTCAATCCTCACTAACGCATCGGGTAAAACTGAATTGAGTCTGTAATCGGGAAGGTATAGACGAAGCACTGCTAGAGGGTGGAGATTGTGTGGTTTACAGTTTTTCTGTGATTCACATTTAACTAAAACTGTACGTAATTTGGCTGAACTGAACGAGATGATACGGTCGAGAATCGCTTGGCGGCACAACTTTGCTTAATTTATACACTTGAGAGATTATATCCCTTTGTCAAACAGTACATTTGTATGATTTAAACATTTGAGAAATTATATATGTATGATTTGTTCATAGGAGGGTTTATATCCCTTTGTCAAAAAAATACGTTAAGAGTCAAAATACGTTAGAGTCCGCCATCTTTTCTATAAACCGTATCATATTGTTCAGTTTTACCCGTAATTTATACGTACATTTAGCTTTCTAAGGTTATGAGTAGAATTATTTCTATTATACTCCCTCTCTCCAAGAAGTCTCCTCGCGTGTATGCATGTAAATGTACCTTATACGGTACTTCCTTACATTGCAAATCTTAAATTTAAATTAAAATTAGGTATTTATTTAATTTGTCTAAATATTAAATTATTTTCATAACCGTTGATTTATTTTATAATTAAATTTAACTTAATTAACATGTTACATAAGAGGCTTCTTGAAGTTAATAAAGATAGAATAAATTATTAAATGAACAAGCAGAAAATAAAAGTTGTACTTACCAATAAATACTTGGACGTATTCTTGAAGGCCCCATGAAATTAATAACCTAGAGACGTATGCATCTCCACAGCTTGCATCGCTACTCGATGTCATGTTGTACATTTTTAACACTCACTTTTTCAATATATAACGATAGTATTATGAACAACTCAATTTGAAAAAAATATAAAAAAAAGACTGAAAAACTTTCATAGATAATTATAGAAGAGAGAGATGTACACTTCGCCACAGCTACACCGGTATTGTTGTAAGATTAAGATGGCGAGGGCAAGGGTACTGTGTAGAGGGTACTGAGAGGTGAGGGAAAAAAGCTTGGAAACCTCCCCACCCTCGAAAAAAAGGCTAGTACAAACTGTTCTAACCCCCTTCTCTCGCGTGATTGTACCCTTCGACTCCTGCTTCAAAAACGTGATTATGTTTTTTCCTTGTATTCAGGTACAAAACCGCGATGAAATACAAAACAGACATGACACTTGTTAGGGTTGTACTTTTCACAATAGACCTGCTATTTTAACAGAAACAACTTTCTTCTTAACACTAAATACTTTTTATACAAGAATTTTACCTGGTACCCGGGCTTCTTTTCAGACATCACAACTTCTTTAAACAACTTAACCGGATATATTACAAATAATGCAAGGAAATACTGGCATCAATGCGTCCCCAAGCTACACGAGGAATCTACGTTTTGCTGTGTGTGGGCACTTAAAAAGCGAAATACACTAATTTTCAAGGGCCCCTTCTGAACTTAAAACGAAATTTAAAAATAAAAAGACGGAGGTTTCTTGTAAATTTAATTCTGCACAAGTTAATCCCAATTTGTACACTCTACGACGATTATTGACGGCACAATGTAGGAAATAAAATTTTAAGATCTTAATATATTTTCACCACATTGAGCCTTACTTATTAGCCATGTGAAGTAAAAATTGGTTTCAAACTGTACAGAATTAAATGTGTAAGAGACCTGAAGTGTTAGATTTTTGTCATTTTGCTTAGAACCAATTATTTTTACATGTTAGTTGCTTCTTAACCGTTATTATTGGAACG
>CATNVA010000029.1:0-43636 GCA_951217055.1 Gerris lacustris | reverse complement strand
AAATGCCGTTTTCGCACGAGCTGCGTGTTGCGTACCGTACTTTATCTACGAATGTTATATTTAAATAACAAATACAGAAAAAAATAAATTTGATGTATGTAAGTTCGTATCTCTCTCTTGATAAAGATGGCATAAATTCTTGAGTTGTATTTTTTGGCGAATTAATTATTTCTGGAGGAGTATTATTCTCCACATTTTCGTCAAAGTCACTTGATTCACTCATTGTTTTTCACTAAAAACTCTATATAAACAGTTACTTTAATAAAAGAAAAGCAAATTAGTTTTGTTAAATGTTAACAAACTCTTAAATTAGTAAGCTGAAGAATTTAAGAGGAATTCTTCAGAACTATGAGACGCGCATGCGCAATGAAAACAAGTACGTAAAGAATCACTTTCTACGCATCTAAACAGAGATATAATGTTTATATTTCGTATCAATCGTAGATAAAAAATGTGACGGTCTAAAACTTCTTTATAGTCCAGGAAAATAAGGAATAATAAGGGAAATCATTTATAAATTTTTGAAACTTTGTGAAAAAAACTCTTAAGAGGTGTAGTAGTAAGAAACAGTAAATTTCCCCCTCTTGGGGAGGGGGCGTCCCCCCCCCTTCCCCCTCTTTAAAGTTCAAAATTTACTTTTTTTTCACTTTTTACGCAAAACCGTTTTATTTTTTTGAAGAGAAGTGTTATTACCAAAAATATTTTTTACACAATTCTGCACAAAAATGGTCCTATACAATTTTGAAGTGAGACAAACCGTTTTCGAGATTTTGTAATAGGAAAAAGATAAACAATCCATTACTATATTTTTGCGAACTTAATGAAATTTGGATGGTAGGCCATAATTAGCCCATTGTTGGTCCCATATAAGTTTCAACCATCTGCGCTCAACTTTTTATTTTCCACATGCGCACAAACGTACATTTATTTACACCTATATCGTCAAAAGTACTCAACTGATTATTATGAAATTTGGATGGTTTGTCGAAAGTAGCTCGCAGATAACCCCAAATTAATTTCAACCGTCTGTGCTCTTTACTTTTCGCTAAATTGATACTTTAATTTATAATTGCCAGACATAAAAATTTTTCGACAGACAGACAGGAAACCATGTGGAAATTTAAAAAATGGGCACCAAAGGTTGAAACATATATGGGATCAACAATGGGCTAATTATGACCAACCATCCAAATTTCACTAAAATCGGAAGAGTTGTTTTTAAGATAAATATGTAGGTTCACAAAAATACGGTAATGGATTGTTTATCTTTTTCCTACTACAATATCCTACAATATACAATATACACACACACACACATATATATATATATATATATATATATATATATATATATATATATATATATATATATATATATATATATATATATATATATATATATATAATAATTATATATATATATATATATATATATATATATATATATATATATATATATATATATATATATATATATTTACTTTATTCCCACAAAATAAAATCTATATCAAATATCGAACGCAATCAAAATTTAATAGGAAAAAACCCAAATTAATGAATAGCATCTTCTCAGATTGTATAAATAAAAAAAAGGTTTCTACATAAAATTCTTTACAAGATAACATTCATTGTTAGAGAGACATATTTCACAATCTGTAGCTGCAGTTTGATAACAACTCTGGTCAAGTAATTACACTGATAAACATTTCTCATTTTTAATAGCGTCGTTAAGTCTTTAACGTCTTGAAAAATGATTTAATACTATTATTATATTACGAGAAAAACAGATTTTTCGGTCAAAACTAATATATTTGACTAAATTATTCGACAAAAATTATTAGTACCTAAAATTGATGAAAGATAGTTAAGAAAATAGTGTGGCACATAGCTTCCTCACGTCCTATTTCGTACACATTAATGATTTTATGCTTTTACAACCTAGCATTTAATCTGAGCGCAACGACAGTGCGCTCAGATTAAAGTGAGCAAGACCATGTTCCAGTAAGCATGTGCGTATCTTTACTTGAACCAATTTACCCGTTTTGGTCACCCTCATATCTGTGCTTCCTCTTACGATGGACTTTTGAAATTTGAAATATAGATTAAGCTTAAATAGCAAAGGACACTGTAAAATATTGAGCCCTTAACACCCAGCCTTTTTCAACAGGGGTGATATTCTAAGTTGACATTTTTGTTACTGACTCACTCATCATCAAAATTATCAGTATCATGTGAAGGCACATAGGAGTTACGTGGGTAATATGAAGAAGAGAGCTCAGAAAATAAGTTCCAGACGCAGATGGACTCCCAAAAGAGTTTGCCTATAATCATTCAGAATCGGGCCAAGTGTTAAGCAATAAAAATTAAAGAGTAGTCTTGCTCATAAAAATAAAAGTGAAGTTATGGTGTAAAGAAGGTGCAGACTTTTACACCACAACCCATATTAGTTCATAAGCAGTGCTGGATTTAGGACTTTTGAGGCCCTAGGCCAAATTTTACTTGCGGCCCTTCACATTGTTTTTTTCATCCTAATTTTTATAATCTATAGAAGTTCTATACTTGGGTTTCCTTTCATTTATTTACAAAACCGTTATGGTAAGTTAATATTCGTAGACCTAACTTAACTTAACTTAAATATACCAAACAAGTATAATAAATTGGACGTTTATTTTAACTCTTGAAATACTTTTTTAGATTTTACGTACTAAATAATATGTCGTTAGGTTTTAATAAATAGGCCGATAAAACTCACACTCTTTATTTTATTTTATTTATTTGTAGAATCTTTTTTAAAAACTTATAAACATAAAATGTATAGTTCAGGGGTTAGCGTGCATATAAGAGTGTTTGACTAACATCAAGTTAATCTTTTGGTGCCTGTAAAATATATGTGGTCGGCTAAGTTCGTCTGCGGGACATAAGCTCGTCAGCTTGGCAATAGGCATTTGAAAAAAAAAAAAAAAAAAAAAAAAAAAAACCGATGGAGAGCGGCCATGTCCCAGGCATTTTGGTGAGCAATGTGATTTTTATGATTCTGAGTACAAAATGAATTTGTTTACCAAAAATGAAGTTGAAGTTAGCTTGTAACTTGATAGGTGACCATTCTTGTTTGGAGTAATAATTGAATAACTAACCTATCAAGTGACAAGCTAAAATCAACTTGATATTTAATTTGGTCTACAAACTAACTTAGAACTCAGGATCATACTCAAAATTTCTATGGTTCCGGCTTGTCTGGATGGGTCGGCAGATTGCCCCAGATTAATTTAAACCGGCACATATTAAATATTGCTAAATTTACTTTAATACAAGTAAAAATCAAATAATTTTTTGAAAGATATAAAAAAGGTGGAAAATGATATAAATTTGACAATAATGGATTGAAAAAGCGTAATCGTATTCGCCACAGGACCCAAAGAAGCTATGTCACACTAATTGGCAGACCATTTAACAGATTTTTTCGATAAATTGTTAAATAAATAGAGGGGTACACAAAAAAATAATTTTTTAAGGATATATGGCGCAAAGTTGAATTGTTAGAAATACAGAATCAAATGTATATGTGTCCTCCTTTTCTATTTAACATCCCAGATGACACATTTCTGTTCAACCCCTAGTTTTTTTTTGAGATTTCTTTTTTTTGGGGGGGGGGGGGGGGCTTCCTATAATTTTTCCTGGGTTTGCTTTGTTACAAATAACATTAGTGTTAAGTTTCAAATTTTTTTTTTTGGGTACTTTCGGAGATACCGGTGCGTTTATGACCTCCAGACAGACAGACAGACAGATAAACTCAGGAAATTATAAGGGTCCTCGGTTTTACCTAGCGACCTCCAGATGGACAGACATACAAACTCGGGAAATTATAAGGGTCCTCGGTTTTACCTAGCGACCTCCAGATAGACAGACATACCAACTCAGGAAATTATAAAGGTCCTCGGTTTTGCCTAACGACCTCCAGATAGACATACTTACAAACTCAGAAAATTATAAGGGTCCCCGGTTTTGCATACGGACCCTAAATAAAAAAAAAAGCATTAAAATAAGAAAGAGTGCAATAGTCCTCTTCTCATTACTAGGGACTATATAAACTTCGAAAGAAACAGCATTATACTAGCGACCTCCAGACAGACAGACAGACAAACTCAGGAAATTATAAGGGTCCTCGGTTATACCTAGCGACCTCCAGGTAGACATACTTACAAACTCAGAAAATTAAATGGGTCCTCGGTTTTACCTAGCGACCTCCAGGTAGACATACTTACAAACTCAGAAAATTATAAGGGTCCCCGGTTTTGCATACGGACCCTAAATAAAAAAAAAAAAGCATTAAAATAAGAAAGAGTGCAATAGTCCTCTTCTCATTACTAGGGACTATATAAACTTCGAAAGAAACAGCATTATACTAGCGACCTCCAGACAGACAGACAGACAAACTCAGGAAATTATAAGGGTCCTCGGTTTTACCTAGCGACCTCCAGGTAGACATACTTACAAACTCAGAAAATTATAAGGGTCCCCGGTTTTGCATACGGACCCTAAATAAAAAAAAAAAAGCATTAAAATAAGAAAGAGTACAATAGTCCTCTTCTCATTACTAGGGACTATATAAACTTCGAAAGAAACAGCATTATACTAGCGACCTCCAGACAGACAGACAGACAAACTCAGGAAATTATAAGGGTCCTCGGTTTTACCTAGCAACCTCCAGACTGACAGACAGGCAAACTCAGAAAATTAAAAGGGTCCTCGGTTTTGCATACCCTAAATAAAAAAAAAAGCATTAAAATAAGAAAGAGTGCAATAGTCCTCTTCTCATTACTAGGGACTATATAAACTTCGAAAGTTTGTTGGAAAATTGAAAAAATAAGAAACAATTAAAGATTCAGACAGAGAAATCAGAGCAAAGAAAGGAAATATACTTGGTTAAACAATATTACAATTGACCCAAGATTAGGAACAAATAAATCACATTGTCCAGTAGACGAAATCTAGTCACAAAAAATACAGAAGGGGTTCTGACTAAAGTAACATTATCACCAACAGAACAGTAGCTAAAGTGATGTAATGTTTAAAATAAACTATTTTATGATCAATATCCTTAACAGTTATAAAACAAAAGAAATAAAAAAAAACTAAACGAAGGTGTTCAATAAATAAAAAAACATAAAAATGAAGATAAAACAAACAATAAAATAGTCAGGTGAATGATATAAAAGGAAAATGAGACGTTGGACAGTATCTTAGACACCCCGTACCCGCAGACACCAAAGTACACAATGACCAAGTCCATCCTAAGCATTGTGGTAGTAGCAGTATCATTGTCGCTAGTGGTAAGTAAAACATACTTATAGGTATTAAAATTATTTTAAGGCACTTCTTTAGATTGTTACTCCTCATAAAAAAACAGAGGGGAGTAACAATCTAAAGAAGCTGTGCAGAATGTTCTTCTTTAGACTGTTACTCCCCTTATAAAAACAGAAGTGTGATATTCCTTTTTCCTAAAGTACATTGGACTAAACATCCCTTTGTCTTAATAGTCATTTAGTCAGTCATGTATAATTTAAAAAAACGTAAGGGAGTAACAATCTAAAGAAGTACCAAGAATGCCATGTTTGAAAAACAAAATAATATTTAAGTATAACGTATTATACTCATCTTTTTAAAATTAAACGACAGCCAAATTGTTCCTCATTAGTACAAATACTTTTATTTTTACAGTACTTACATAATTACTTGCTGCAGTGTTATTTGTTTCTAGATTTCTTAATTACGTTTAATAAAATATTATTGAACATTGGATTAACTTTTCTCTAAAATATAAGGAAAAAAATTACGTCAAGTACTTGACATCAAGCTACTAAAAGGGTTTCTTCGGTCATAAAAATGCATTCTTCCTAGATTGTTTTTCCGTACTAAAAAGTTGCAAGGTTAGTATTGTCCTTTTGCATTTTAGGTAGGGTCTTTGTTGGTTATTTTGAATGCCATTTTGAAAACTCGATATATATTTGTGATCTACTTCCCAATACCTTATTATACAATTATATTCGTTATATACAATTATACATTATATACAATTACATCATATACAATTATACATTATACATTATACAATTATATTCCTTATATACAATTATATTCTACAATTATTTCGCGCACACAAATTTTCATAAAATTTACTATTTAAACGAACTCCCGGGAAAATCATTGGCCTACAGAGATCTATATGTTGTACTTATTTTCAAAATTTTAGGACCACTCCTTATAGGGTAATGGTGGGGGATGATAATTTTTTTGGGTGTACTTTTTTGGTAATTTTGGAGGTATAATGGCCACCATTTTTGAATACGCGTTATATATTTATGATCTAATTTTGAATATTTTTAAATGCGACGAACGACGGACGAACTACCAAAAGCATAAGGGTTTTATAGGATGACCTCGAAACCCTAAAAACCGATCATATAAAACTTTGTAACACATACATTCTGGTATAGAGTTCAAATTAAATCAAATCTCATTATAAATGCATTAATAAATATTTTATAAAAAATATAATGACCCTTCTGGATAGAATTAGACTAATTTTCATTACCCTTGTTGCCACATTATATTATTATTTCAATGTCTTGTTCTAATAGAATAATTGATTCAACATTTTAATTTATACTTTCGCTTGATTTTAATTTTAATATCTACCCTCCAATGTTGATTTTAATTTTTAATGTAGGAAGATTTTAACTTTATAAAAAATATAAATAAAGTTTTAGCTTTAGTTAAAAATACAGCAAAAGAAATATAAGTTATTTATGCACCTAGGGAGTAAAGTAAGGCATTATTCCCTGAGCTAAAAAGTTGGTTCTTGAGGCGAAGCCGAAGGAACCATGGTACCTAAATCCCGAGGCGCAGCCGAGGGAATAACGCTATGTCGAGGATAATAATAAGTCGAGAGGAATAATGGCACTTTCCTCCCGAGGTACATACAATATTTTATCTCCAGTAGGGAGAAAATACACATTTTCATCCATTGCACAGTTTTTACTTATTATTTTAATAAATTACAATAATTGTTAGCACTTTTAATAGCAGATATAAGAGATTCAATATTAAAAACAAATAAGAATTTTAATTAAACTCAAATAGAAGGTTATTTAGATGCAGGTTATAAACAAGGTCGAAAAAGCAGTGTCGCCAACCTGATTTTAACAACTTCATTGCAATTGCTATTCATTCTCTACTATTTATAAAATAATTAAGAAATTCAAATTTTTAATTTGGTGTGGGTGTCTATTTTTCTCTGTATGTCTCCCGTAGTTAATGATAATTATAATTTGATTTATTTAAAGTAAAATAATTAAGTTGGCAATCCTTCTTTTACTCCCTGCACTGAGAAAAAAAAGAGGCGATTTTTGGGTAGCCGCTGACCAAAAATATTGTTGCGGCCGGGACCACCAGAAGTTCGTTGCGATAACAAGTCGAGTTTAGTAGACCGTTAACAATAGACTTTTAGTAGCTGTAATTGTAATTTGTATTGTAGCGGTAACCAAGAAAGTTTGTAACTGTTATTAAATGAAAAAAATCTGTATTTGCTGCAACAATGTTTTTAGTTGCCGTCAACAGTCTGTATAGTCACGGCAATTATTTTTATAGTTACTGCGACTACACTTTTTTTGCCAGAACATAAATAATAGTTGCTGTAACTACAAAATTTGTTAGCGCTGCTGTGTAATTAATGACCCCAACAATATATATTTTACGCTAGCTACATTAATTAGTTTGCTCAACTATAACAATAGTTGCTGTGCCTATTTAACAGTTGCTGTAACTCCAAAATTTGTTCCCGCTGCTGTATAACATAATGACTCCAACAATGAATGTAATTCCCCCAATTATGTATATAGTCACACCAAACATAACGTTTGTCATCCTCAACAATAATTATATTCCCCTCTACTACTCTTTTGGCTCCTGCATAATTGCAGGAACCAAAAGAGTAGTTAAGGGAACTATCCATGGTGGGACCTGTAGTAGTACGCCCTCTCCGATTACAAAATATATTATTGTTTATACAGTTAAGTATTTTAGGCCAAGCAATTTATTGAGAGCAAAATAATTTAGAATTTATTGGAAGCATTTTAGATTGCTTCCAATAATAATCTTTTTTTAAATTTATAACTTTGTTTGCTTTTAATAAATTCCATTACCTGAGACACTCAACAGTATAAACAATCATCTACTTTGCAATCGGAGGGTGCATACTACTATAGGTCCCACCATGGATAGCTACCATGACATTTACAACTATACTACTACTAGTACCCTGAATTCATACTTACTCATTGAATGTGACTTTTTATTTCATTGCTTTACTGACTAAGTATTCAAAGCATAAAGCATGACATCGAACTTACTTAAAAGTTACAACTTTTGTATTGAAACAAGTCAGTAAAGTAAAGAAAATTTATAAAACGTTGCAATAAAAGACAAATGATGCAAAATAATTAAGGATAGAATAATTTAGCCTGGACACCGTTTTAGTGTATAACATGTTTATTATAAAATATATACAAGAAAAATATACATTATACTTTATTACAATATAAAAGTAATTACTATATTTATTATTTTAAAAGTATTACTTTAAAATTATTAATTAAAATTATTAAAAAAATAGTAAGTAGTACTTTAAAAGTAATTACTGTATAAAATAACTAAATAAAATTATTACTAAATAATATATAATGACTACATTAAAATTACTGTATATTTTTTATATATGCATAAAAGAAAAAAAACAAACAATATAATTACTTATTAATATTTGTTATTTCAGCAAGGTATTTTTTTTTTTTTTAAATTTATTTATCTTTAATAGTTTTAGAATATGCTACAAATTAATGATGCTAAATGTTTTAGGATAAAACAATTTAGCCTGGACACAGTTTTATATTACAAATTGTTTAAGCTTATTTATTAAAAATATATAAAAGAAAAATAAACATTTAACTACTACAAAAAGTAATTACAATATAATTTTAAAAGTATTACTTAAAATTATTATAAAAATAAACGTATTGAAAAATTAAAATCATTAAGAAATTATTCATTATTACTTTAAATTAATTACTGTATAAAATTACTGAATAAAATTATAATTAAATGATACATGGTGACTGCATTAAAATTACTACATAATTTTTATACTCGTTTATAAAAGAAAAAAATAACATTATAATTAGATAACATAATAAATAATAATTAAATTAACACAATAATTAATTACATATAATTCAAACTAACATTATTTCAGTACCTAGGTACTTGTAACAAGTAATATGGAGTACCTGTACTCCATATTACTACTGGTACGGTAGTACTGTGTACTAGATAAACTAGAAACAACCCACCCCTAGTTCACGGTACGGAGGTAGGCAAGGAACTGACAACTGACTGACAATAATTCTAGTTGTCTCTGGCCAGCATGGTGTCGTAAAATGAAACTGCGCATGCTCGGAAGTGGTTCATGTAGTTACGGGTATCGTTTTTACATTTACGGAAACTAAACTTAGGTATGGTGACTAGAACATTAGCTCCTCCGACTATCTTTATAGTTACAACACATAAATGACTGCAAATTTAGTTCCCGTTACTAAAATCACTTACGGTTACTATAAACTTTGTTAAAACACTATCCATAACTAAGTTTTTTTTAAATCGTTCGTCCTAACCAATAATATAAAAAGGGTACCTAGTTGCTTAGTTGCAGTTAATACATTTATAGTAAAGCGGATATGACTCACAAAAATACTGGAAAATAGACTGCCAACTGTAGTTTTACATCAAATTTGAGCTACTCAATTTCACTTTCCAAGCTTTTCAGTGACGAATTCGTATGTTAGAAGCCATGAATAAATGAAATACTGCAAAACCGAGGCCTCTGACAACCGAGTTCTTTAGTAGGGGCCCTGGAAACCTTAAACTGTGTATCTGAATAGCGAATAAATGTTATCCTCATGAAAATCAATGTTAAACACTTAATAGCAAAATTAAATCATTTAAAAAAAAAAACAAAAAAACAAGGGCGAATGAAGCGAACTAGAATTTCAGAACTTTATCAGACAGGGTGGTCCTGGTTCTAGGGAAAAATTCCAACAAACGCCCATAAAAACCTTAAAAAGATCTTAGGCCCAATCGCTCTAAGGTTCTTTGATCCAAACCAAACCCCCAATGTAAGTTCAGCTGAGGGAACAGGCATACTTTTTTTGGAGGAGTTGGTTGGAAACTTGAAGGCGGGTAAAAAATTATGTCCATTTAAATTTCTACCTTTTAAAATTTAAGCTTTCAACAAGAATTTAAGATTTTTTTTAAAAAACTATATCTGAATAGCTAGTAAATGTTATCATCATGAAAGTCAATATTAAACAAATAGCTACATTAAATCATTTAAGCTACAAAAAAAACTTCAAGGCCGAGTGGAGCGAACTAGAATTTTAGAACTTTATTATACAGGGTGGTCCTAAAGTTTCCCCCCTTTAAATTTTGAACCATTTGACATAAATGAATGAAACCTGGCGTACTTTTCTTGTGAAAAGGGGTAAAACAGAGTAAGTCTTTTTTTTGTGTGATTAACTTCATTTTGGTGGTATTGTTCACTTCGGGTCTCGGGTGTTCCATCTAATATGAGCTATCGCAAAAATGAAAAAAAAAAAAGTTAATAGTAAGACATATTTGTAATGAACGTTTTGCATTCTAGGAATAAATGTAAGACATTTTACTTCTTTGAAGGTTTTTCTACAACCATAATTTTGTCGCCGATAAGCGCCCAAAGCTTCAAAGTAGGAATGTTTGAAGTTGAATTTCCGCTAAAATATTGACCCTACAAATAAATTGCCAAGAGTAAAAATGTCTCATTTTTATCAAGAGAATACAAACCTTAAATTTGTTACAAACATTAAATTCTCTAAATTTGGCAATTTTTCTTATTTTTTTATGGTATCTAGCAGCAATAGTGATCCCAAAAAAGAAGAATTCACAAAACACATTCTACATTGGAATACTAAGTCCAATCACATGGAATACTTAATCCCTTATACTCTTTAGTTTAAATTAAAATATCTACATTTAATACGAGACATGGAAATACCCTAATCCTAGAACCAGATTAACAAAGTAAAAAAAAGAAGCTCTATTCCTTCGAGTAGCTCTTAACTGACGACTGAAATCTACACTAATATGTTATCTTAAACGCATCTTATTACACATTATACATTTATTTTTTATGGGTCTTTTAGTCTTTTGTTCAACATCTATCGATTAATGATTAGGTCAAAATTACATTATAAAACATACATATTAATTTGAAAATGTTAATTTTTGTTAAACGTTAAATTGATTCGATTTTAATCATTAATCGAATCAAAGTTTGATTCCAACCGATGATGATAATCTAATGATTAGATTTAATTCTATTAGGAATAATCGATTACAAATTCTTCTCTGCACCCCCTATCGGCGCGGCCCGGTATGCTTGCACAAAAAGATAAAGATTAAACATAAAAAATTGGGGTAATACTAATAATAATAAAATATTTTAATTTTATTATTAAAAATTTAAAATACATATAAATATTTTCTGTAGATCTAAAGTAAAAAATGAATTTTATTCTAATAATATGTAATCATCTTTTATTTTAAAAGTCATGCGTTGTCAACTTAGTTTATGTAAAATCCAAATATATAGTTGGGGCAACTGTAATCACCAAAGTTAGTCTCAGATACTTCAGCCCTCAACTAATTCATTAGATGCGGTTACAACGTTAAGATTTTCAAGATTCACTTATTTACCGCAACTACAAATAAAACAAAAAATAGTAACAACAATTATAAATAAGTATCCACAACTAATTTATAATTGGGGATACTAAACCGGCGTAACTAAACCCTACTTATTGCAGTAACCACAAAAACAAATGAAAAATAATTGGCGCAAACCAAATGCAGTTGCTTCAATTGCATTTGACTTTGCGGTGACCAAATCTGCATTGACTATATTTAGTTTTTGCATTTTCATCCCACTTTTTTCTCAGTGTGATTTTACTTTTTCCCCCTAGTTTTGAGTTCAGGGAAGAAAAGACTGGTACTTCTTTAGATTGTTACTCTCCCATGTTGTTTTAGAATAAAAATGACTGACTAAATAACTATTAAGGAAAAGGGATATTTAGTCTAATGTATACTTTGGGACAAAGGAATATCCTACTTCTGTTTTGATTGGGGGAGTAACAGTCTAAAGAAGAACATTCCGTACACCTTATTTAGATTGTTACTCCCCTCTGTATTTTTTATATGGGGAGTAACAATCAAAAAAGACTTTATGTTCAGAAAATGTTATATGCTTCAGAAAATTGGATGAGTCTCTTACCTCTTTTATTTCTTACTCCTAATCCATTTGCCAACAAAGGAACCGATTTTTCCTGCACCAATTTTTGAGCTCCAGTCAACCATAACTATTGTGACGCGACATCTATTTTCCTCTAGTGCTTCTTGTACTGTGCTGTAAAACACTGTGTAGTCTACTGTTGTAATATCATATGCGGGTCGTAAACATATTTATATTTTAACTTTTCCAAAAGGTTTCTTGTTTAGTTTAGTAGTGACCAGATACTCCTACTAACTCTTTCTGAATACATTTCAAAGGAGGCAACTTGATTTACAGCGGATTTACATACAGAATGTCCAAAAAACACATCAGAATGTCCTTGTCCTTATGTCCAGAAGGAAGCAATTCTACCCCTGCCTGGCTTTCTTCAACCCCATAGTATAGACTCGTACCGTCTTCTAGCTGTAGATACTGTTTATCCCTTCTCCGTACTTCTGCCATACCGATAATTATCCAATCCATTCCATTTAGTTCTTCCAGTAGCTCTGGTATTTTATAATCTTCTCTAAACAAATTTCTTCTTATTGTTTAAGATGTTATTTGTCTTAAGCCGGGTTTACACGGTCCAAGTATACTTGGACTAAGTCAGTTTTGACTCTACTTTGACACTACTTGGATCGTGTAAACATTGTATCAAAGTCAACTTTGGACATCCAAGTTGAGTTGGATGGGTTTCAGCAAAGTAGACTTAGATAAAAACAAAAATTGAGCCCACCTGACAAATTATGAGAAATAGCTGTCAAAAAATAACAGATGTGAGGTTTGGCTTGCTTTTGTTTACCAGGTGATATAAAAAACTGTTTTAAAACTTAATAAGTACAATTTAACTGGAAAGTTCAAGAGGGGAAAACATTTCACATAACCTATCTTAGCCTCTACCTTATATTTTCTATAAGGTAGAGGCACTACTCGACCAAGTGCACTAAGTATACTGAGTATACTTACTCCAAGCACTCCTCGGACCAAGTATACTTTAAACGTGTAAACCTTACTTCAAAGTTCCACAAAAACTTGGACCAAATGGATTTGTTGAAAATGACTTGGACCAAGTATACATGAAGGTGTAAACCATGCTTTGTTGCTTTTATTTTCCAAGAGTTTAATTTTTCCTATTTTACTTGCCATTTGCATTTTACTTTTCATTTGACTTACTATTTTCTGTAATGGCTAGGATTGCTGAAGATCTTTCTAACAAAAACTTTCTAGCAGCACTCTATAATACCTTATTTATTGCTTCAGAGCTTACCAAAGGTAACGGAAGCATTGTGTCACTTTTGAGGACGAAGAAATATTATGTCTCCGATTTCAAAAATTCCAAAACAGAAATCTGTTTCAGGCATCAGGGAACATTTTAGGTCTCGTGTCTGTCTGTCGGTCTGTGTGTCCACGTTCCCTGAAACGTGTGACGATAACTTGAGTAAAAGTAGACCGATTTCGATGAAATTTGGTAGACATGTTCATTTTACCAATGCCCAGGACGAGTTCATTGGACATCGTTATCCGCCCAAGCGTTCACAAGCAACGGTCGCGTAAACATAAAGTTCAAATTGAAAATAGGAATTTTTGGTCGGGATCTATTTAATCGAATAAATTATGTTTATTGGATTAATTCTTAACATCTATCCACCCTTAACTCTTATCTTAACTATACTAAATACGGTAAACACATCTGTCCAGCTAATTCTATACACAATAATTACACGAATATCATTTCATACAAATGAAATATTTAAACATAAAAAATTCACTACTATATGTTTTTAGATCACAAAAAAACCCTTCTGTCATATTCGCACATTCAATCTCCACTACCGTTACACCAAGTGTGCTAATAAACAATGAATTTTTAAATAAAATAGCAATTACCAATCATTCTTTGATTTATTGAAGCTAGCGTAAGCGAGCTTCTTACATTCAACGAAATATGCATCTTGTCTGTCTGTCTGTCTGTCTGTCTGTGTGTAACGTTTACGTGTCCGACGATAACTTGAGTAAAAGTTGACCGATTTAGTTAAAATTTGGTATACATCTTCCTTTTACTAATACTCAGGCTAAGTTCGTTGGACAGCGTGATCCGTCTAAGAGTTCGCGCGCAATGCTCGCGTAAACGTGAACTTCAAATTTAAAATTGGAATTTCAGGACGGGAAAAAATTCTATCATCACCTATTCGATGAGACGAACATTTTTTTCAAATAACATTTTTTAGTAAAACCAACAACGACACTGCTATGAATTAATAAAGATCGCTAACACTATTAAAGCGGACCTAAACGTTTAAAATAGAGAAAACAACCTTTTTACCAATATCTTACGTTCTAACGTAACGATTTTAATAAAACTTCATGTACATCGTCTAAAGTACAATTGAAACAAGTATGTAAAATTTCAACGTGATACAAGCAGCAGTATTTGAGTAATGAAGTGATACATTTATAATAACTAGGCATCGCGTGGCTCTAACATTGAAGCAAGCGTATTGCAATAAAATACTGACTATTGAAATTTGTTGATCATGATGAATGTCATAAGTCATAGTTGAAGATAAGTGGAAGAGAGTAGTGTGGGGAAGAGTGTGGGTACTCGGTACAAAGCTTTACTTCCTTGGTTTGTTTAACCTACAGACCACACGACTAAGAATCTTAACCACCCGCGTAGCTATTAAACAATTATTATAAATGTATCACTTCATTACTCAAATACTACTGCTTGTATCAAGTTGAAATTTTACATACTTGTTTCAATTGTACTTTAGACGATGTACATGAAGTTTTATTAAAATCGTTACGTTAGAACGTAAGATATCGGTAAAAAGGTTGTTTTCTCTATTTTAAACGTTTAGGTCCGCTTTAATAGTTTTAACGATATTTATTAATTCATAGCAGTGTCGTTGTTGATTTTACTAAAAAATGTTATTTGAAAAAAATGTTCGTCTCATCGAATAGGTGATGATAGAATTTTTTCCTGTCCTGAAATTCCAATTTTAAATTTGAAGCTCACGTTTTCGCGAGCATTGCGCGCGAACTCTTGGACGGATCACGCTGTCCAACGAACTTAGCTTGAGTATTAGTAAAAGAAAGATGTATACCAAATTTTAACTAAATCGGTCAACTTTTACTCAAGTTATCGTCGGACACGTAAACGTTACACACAGACAGACAGACAAGATGCATATTTCATTGAATGTAAGAAGCTCGCTTACGCTCGCTTCAATAACATAAAAGCTATTACGGGTGGTTAAGATTCTTATAGTGTATAGATTTGTTTAGGAAGTAAAGCTCTGTACCGAGTACCCCCACTCTACCTCACACTACCCTCTTCCACTTATCTTCAACTATGACATTCATCATGATTAACAAATTTCAATATTCAGTATTTTATTGCAATATGCTCGCTTCAATGATAGAGCCCCGTGATGCCTAGTTATATAAATGTATAAAAAGTAAATAAACACTATTGTATTTTTTCACAGCTGAGCGTCAATGGTGCACCAAACAATGCAGTTCATACCAAACAACGAGTTGAAAGATCAGTCACTGTTAAAGCAGGCCACGATAGTGTAGTACCAACTGTCCGCCCAGCCGAACAAAGACAAGTAAGATCAGTCACTGTCAAAGCAGGCCACGAGAGTGTAGTACCAACTGTCCGCCCAGCCGAACAAAGACAAGTAAGATCAGTCACTGGTAAAGCAGGCCACGAGAGTGTAGTACCAACAGTCCGCCCAGCCGAACAAAGGCAAGTAAGATCAGTCAATGTTAAAGCAGGCCATGAGAGTGTAGTACCAACTGTCCGCCCAGCCGAACAAAGGCAAGTAAGATCAGTCAATGTTAAAGCAGGCCATGAGAGTGTAGTACCAACTGTCCGCCCAGCCGAACAAAGACAAGTAAGATCTGTCACATCAGTCAAACCAGGCCAAAAGAGTGTAACACCAGCTGCCCGCCAACTCAATGAAAGACAATTAAGATCTGTCACATCAGTCAAACCAGGCCAAAAGGGTGTAACACCAGCTGCCCGCCAAGTCAATGAAAGACAATTAAGATCTGTCACATCAGTCAAACCAGGCCAAAAGGGTGTAACACCAGCTGCCCGCCAAGTCAATGAAAGACAAGTAAGAAGAGTCACTGGTAAAGCAGGCCACGAGAGTGTAACACCAGCTGCCCGCCAACTCAATGAAAGACAATTAAGATCTGTCACATCAGTCAAACCAGGCCAAAAGGGTGTAACACCAGCTGCCCGCCAAGTCAATGAAAGACAAGTAAGAAGAGTCACTGGTAAAGCAGGCCACGAGAGTGTAACACCAGCTCCCCGCCAAGTCAATGAAAGACAATTAAGATCTGTCACATCAGTCAAACCAGGCCAAAAGGGTGTAACACCAGCTGCCCGCCAAGTCAATGAAAGACAAGTAAGAAGAGTCACTGGTAAAGCAGGCCACGAGAGTGTAACACCAGCTGCCCGCCAAGTCAATGAAAGACAAGTAAGAAGAGTCACTGGTAAAGCAGGCCACGAGAGTGTAACACCAGCTGCCCGCCAAGTCAATGAAAGACAAGTAAGAAGAGTCACTGGTAAAGCAGGCCACGAGAGTGTAACACCAGCTGCCCGCTAATTCACTGAAAGACAATTAACGTGTTGCTGAGCAGGAACTCCAGCAACACATTTAGGAAGATAAACGGAAGGATTCCATTAATTGTGAAATTCGTTTTTAATGAAATAAATAAATAATAATTCGTTTTAGATGAAACTGCATGGTATTTATATTATAACTATTATAACCCACAGTTTGTCCCAATTCAAAATTTAACCTTCCACCATTTATATTTAAACCTTCAACGCACATTGCTTCCTAGAGCTAGTCTAGTTTATAAGACAGAAACATTTACATATTTTGAAATTTATCTCACTTTTTAGGGTTTTGTAGATTCTACTCAAAACCCTTATGCCGAGGGTGATGTGTCCGTCTGTCCGTCGCTCTTTGGTTCATAGGGCCCGAACCGTTTAAGCTAAAGAGCTGAAATTTAAATTACTGGTGTAACTTTTTGACCCAACCACAGGAAAAATATACAGAAGTTCAAAATTAAATATGCGCATGCGCAATTCGCAAAAATGTTGTAAACTCAAAAAGTTATATTTTTTTTTATTTTCGAGTGGGGTATCAAATGAAAGCTGCTGAAGAGTAATACGCAAATACATATAAACTTTTGTAAATTTTGCATTCCTTATTGGGTAAAAAAATCAAAATATACCCAAAAAAATTCCCCCCCCTCCCAACCACTATACTTCGGCTGGTCCTAAAATTTCGAAATAATTCATGCTAATGCCTTATTGTGGGGCGATGAAAATTCCGGGAGTTCATCCCAAATTTTAAAAAATTGCCAATGTTGGGCGCGAAAATTTGAAGTGCGCCAAAAATTTTATTTTTTTTAAATTTTGAGTTGGGTATCATATGAAAGCTGGTGAAGAGTAGGATTCAAATATATATTTGCTTTTTTAAATTTTTCATTCTTTATTAATTTTATAAGTCAAAATATACCCCCAAAAATTTTCCCCCTCCCCAACCACTATATAACAGGTGGTCCTAAAATTTCGAAATAATTCATGGTTATACCTTATGGTGAAGCGATGGAAATGGTCTGAAAAAATGAATTTTTCTAGTCGTTATTACCGATGAAAAACATTGTGACCCCCCCCCCCCCCCCCGGACCCTTGAGATCGAAGAATAAAATCATAATTACATAACGGGCATGCTTAATCTTCTACAAAACCCTAAAAAGTACTTGGACGCAAGTACTTCCCTGTGATTTTTTTCTTTTTGCATTTGAGCACCCAAGGTAACACAAGATATGTGAGGGTGTTGAAGAACGAACACGGTTTGAAAAGCCCATTGTTGTCCTTATATAACTAGAAATATGGCGTAACATGATTTTACTATGTTTTAAATATTCACGCACTACGATTTTCTTAGATTGTATGATTGTAGCCAAGGTTATTCACTCCATTTTACAAATAAATGTATTAGATAGTAGGTACTTACCTTTTTAGTTGCATGCTTTAAAATGGTTATTTCCTCTGATTTTTGAAATCACGAGAATCCACTACCATATGCTGCATGGTTAAATAAATGAGCAGTGTTTAAATGGTTAAATAAATGAGTAGTGTTTGTTTGATTAAATAAAATATTAGTGTTGGTTTCGATAAATAAATGAGGAGTGTTTGTTTGGTTAAATAAATGAGTAGTGTTTGTTTGGTTAAATAAATGAGTAGTGTTTATTTGGATAAATAAATTAGTATTTTTTGTTAGTATTTTATTAAGGTAAATTTAATTATTATTGAACATGTTATCAAAATGTATCATAAAAATAACTTCTCCTCGGCGGGGAATCGAACCCGGCCTTTCTAAAAACAAATTAGAGAAGCCCAAAATATCCCTCGAAAACAAGGGGGTTGACATATTTCAACGGAAAAAATTAAGAGCAGGGCGCGGGCGTCCAGGCATCAAATATATATCAGATTTCGGTTTGCACTAATTTATCCCTCTTGTGTCCTTAAAACATCAACGAAAATTCAGTACGGGACAACTCAGACTAACTTTCTCATAAAATCTAAGTCTCAGAACCCATAAAAACTTTTGTTTTTGATTTTCAACAAAATCATTCAACAAGATTTATTTTTATCAATATCTCGTAAACTAGATTTTTCCCGGGAACACAGCTTATATCGTTAGATTCGAATTTAAATGGACTACATTTTACAATTTTTAATTAAAAATCGTCGCAACTGCTTTCCAGAAATAAATTTGTTATCTTATGAACGGATTGGGTTAGACAATTTGGAATAGTTTAATTGCTTTTAGACAATAAAAATTTTTAGCATATCTGTGATGATTGTTAATGTTTTTTAATTTTTAATTTATAATATCTATTTTAATTATGTTACCTTTTGTTTATTGGTGTTCCTGTTACTTGTTAGTTCATTGTTATTATCATTCACGAGTACGCACGTAGGAGATAGGAAGTGCAAATTTGTTTTAGTAGACGACGGAATGTTAGAGTTCCTTTATAAATTTTATATATATAAGATTTTTGACTTCACTTACCTCAAGTGCACAATTATAAGGTAATTTAATGTAATGTAACTTATCCTTCTGGAGATGTGTGATTATATTCTTTATTGTAGTGTAATGAGAAAATATACGTATTTTTTAGGCTTGAAAATGGCCGGCTAGGCCGAAACGTTGCCGAACTGAAATGATTTGAATAATTATTTTCACGAACCTTTATAAGGATCCATTAATTGTCTATAAGTGTAGCATAAAGTTAATGACAAGTAAATTAAAGCAAACTGTTTAAAATTCACTTATAAGCTAAACTTTATTCTTTTTAGGGTACGTAGGCAAAACCAAGGACCCTTATATTTTCCTGCGTGTGTCTGTCCGTCCGTCCGGTCGCCTGGTCTCACGGCTACACCTTTCGTCCGATCACTTTGAAATTTGGCATGTGTGTCTTGTACCTACCCACATATTTTAAAATATAGCGACTTAAAAAAATATATTTAAAAAAAATTAAGGTAAAAAAACTTAAGGGTTAATTTTTTTTCTTTTTCGACACCGTGAAGGGGTATCCTATGAAAGGGTACGTCGAGCTGATTACAAAAATATATAATTCTTTGGTTATAACTTTGATAGGGCGAGCGTAGGAAAGTTTGAAGTGGCTGTGAAACGAGATAGAGGGGGGGGGGCCTCTATCTCGCTTATGTGAAGTGCAAAAAATCTGAAATAATTCCTGAACATTCTTCGACCAAAAGTAAAGATACCACTTTTTGGAAATTTCAAAAAAAATATTATTTTATTTTTTAATGACAAAATACGTTTTTTATAACTATGGTCTTTTCGATGTATTTATGTAGTTGTAGTCCGGTTCAGTGGCAAAAAAAAACTTTATCAGAAGTTTGTTTATGTGTTTTGAGAATATCAGACCCATGGGATAGTTCAAAGTAAGCTTTTTAGCATTTTAAAAACACCATCATACTTACACTATACGCAGGGTTGCCTACGGACCCTCGGTGTGTGCTGACTAGCACACACTTGACCTGTTTATCTAATTTTATTTTTAGGAATTAGCTTCAAGTTGTTTTCGAGCAGGTCGAAGTTCAGCGGTTAAATATGATTAACTATTAAAAATAGTTTGCTTTTTTCTCTATTTAAATAGTTTAGAATAGAGAATTCAAAACCATAAATATACAAATTTTAAGATTTATTATTTATCAATTATTACTTACATTTTATTTTTTTGCGTCCTAACCTATTTTTTTCCTATTTAGTACCTAGATATTAATAGAACAAATTGGTAAACTTGATGTTGTTTAATTTCTATAACCCAAGCAACCTAATGTAATTATTGAAGTTCTTGAAATCATATTACTTGAATCTAACATGTATAAAAAGGCGATCGAATGAGGTACTTGATAAATTCAAGACATTTGGAACGTCCATAAATAATTTCTAACTACTCTCAACACGCAAGCTCCTTTACCAATATAACTGTAACAACTTTCCCCAATGCCTGTAACATCTTACCCCAAAAACTAAATTTCCGCTGTTTCTAAAAATGAAAAAATATGCAAAATGTGTGTTCTGCTTGGCCATAAAAAAAAAAAAAAAATAAGAATAGCAATTCAATCTGATTGCAAGATGGCAGCTAATTCCTGTCACGGGGGAAATTTTATTTTTTTTAATTTTGAGTGGGGTATTGAATAAAAGGCATTGAAGAGGAGATTACAAAAATATATAACACTTGTGTAAAGAGTTTAGTTTTCCACGCTATTTTGTCAAATAACATTTTGCATGTTAATGTTTTTTGACATTAAAACTATATTTCTGCTGTTACTAAAAATATATAAAAAATATGCAAAATGTCGCTCTGATAGGCCAAAGAAAAAATAAGAATAGCAATTTGATCTGATTAACTGGGAATTGAAGATGGCGGCTAATACCTACCTGACAAGGGGAAAAAAAATTTTGAGTGAGGGATCAAATAAAAGGTATTGAAGAATAGATTACAAAAATATATAACACTTGTGGAAAGTATTTAATTTGTCATGTCGTTTTGTCAAAAAAAAAGTTGTTCCCCCCCCCCACCCTTATATTAATTTCATGTTTACAATAACAACGAAACCCTTTTTACGTGAGAATTCACGCACTACCAATTTTTTTTATTCTATGTCCATCTGAAATTGATACACCCTATATATATATATAGACATTCTAATTTACTTTATTCACTTCTGCTATGTATTATATTTATTGCTATCTATTTTAATTCAGGGGGGTCACATGAAATTTGCACGCTCGAATGGGGGGTCGCGGTCAAACAAGTTTAAAAACCACTGTTCTAAGAGGCAACGGACGGACGGATGAACTGGCAAAACCATAATGGTTTCTAGGATGACCTCGAAACCCTAAAAAAAAGGAAATGACATGAAGAACTTCAATGGTAACAAAGCATTTGGTAATCCACCAACACTACGAAAATATAAAATTTAATTTTGGTCTCTAAAAGTAAATCGCCTTGTTCACCCAGTAGTGAAGACACCCCCCCCCCCCCCCCTGCATAAATAAACACTTAGCATCTTCTTCCATCTTGAGCCTTAAATTTAACAATATTTTAGCACCCATACCTGTAAAATTTATTACAAAAACATGACCTGTAACAGTAATCTTTCGTTTAACTAAACTGGATAATGCAGAAGTTATGTTGCAAAGCACGATGTCCTTTGGTTTTAATTTTATTTAGTTCAATTTTAAACGACTCTAATTCAACGATTCACACTTCATTATTATTTAACAATAATTACTAAACATAAGTAATTAATTTTCACGGGTGTTCTTATTATTATATACGTTTCCGAGTTCACCGAAGGTAGCGGAAGATACGTGTTCGTTCCGAAGTGCGAAACATATTAATGTCTCCAATTAAAAAAAATCAGATCCAGTAATCCGTTTCAGACATCAGGGAACGCTTATTGTTCCGTATCTGATGTTAGTCGGTTTGTCGCTCAATTTTTGCGAACCAAAATATCCTAAACTACTCGTCCGATTTCAAGCAAATTTGGCTGATAGGTCATAACTAGCCCATTGTTAGTCCCATATATGTTTCAACCTACTGCGCCCATTTTTTTCACTTCTACATACACACAAACATACATTTGTTTTACACCTATAACACTTATATGACACAGGTGTTAATTTATTACACCTACACACCTTTATGAAAATAATATTGATATTTTCCAAGAAAGAATTTTCTTAAATTTGATTTCTAAGAGGGGAAATAGGGGCAGAGAAAAACAAATCTGTTTGCTAAATCTCGTGCTAATGCAGGGAAGACAGAATTCAGGCAGTAATTTTTTGAAAAACACTCTTTAGTACTTGCAAAAACATAAAACGAGTGGATTCCTCAAAATCGAATTTCCGCGCCGTCAAAATACTTAGCTCTTCGTATACTACATATGAGAGAAAGCAAAAAGAGGGGGATTTGAGACCCGACTGATCTTCGAAAGTTAGCTCCAAATTTAAAGGTGACAATTGGTTTCAGAGATAACGTCGTCGAATTCTTTACAATAAACCTCTCCTGCTTAAATTAACCTGCAGAATAATTTGAAGGTGTATTAATTATTCTAATTAATTGGGCAAAAGATCTGGCAATAGAGTTAATCAAAATTCTGAGCTTACCGAAGGTAACGAAAGCTATGCGATCGTTTTTTTGCTGGTGCTCTTAAGAAATATTTTAGGTCTCTGATTTCAAAAATTCCAAGACAGAAATCCGTTTCAGACATCAATATTTTTGGTTCCGTGTCTGTCTGTCTGTCGCTCAATTTTTGTCGAACCAACATATCTTAAAAACTACTCGCCCGATTTGATTGAATTTCGATTTGGATGGTAGATCATATTTAGCTCATTTTTGGTCCCATATATGTTTCAACCTTCTGGGCTCATTTGTTTCTCTTCCACATGCGCACAAACCTACCTTTATTTTTACCTACAGCTTCAAAATTACTCTGATCTAGCTTCAAAATTATCTTATTTGTATGAAACTTTTATAGTTTATCGAAAGTAGCCCGCAGATAGCCCCAGATTAATTTGAACCGTCTGCGCTCATTAACTTTTGCTAAATTAATACTTTAATTCATGTAAAAAATCAAAACAATTTTGAAATATTAATAAAACGGGGGAAACTATTTAATAAATTAGACAGTAATGGGTTGTAGAAGCATGAAATCAATAATGTACGTGATAGGATGCGAGGAAGCTAGGTGCCACACCAATTGGCAGTCAATTTTTTCAACACAATCGCAATTCAAATTTTATATTATTGGGGATATGATAAAATGGGTTATTCGTAATGAACATTCAATACTTCCGTTAACATCGGTAAGATCAGAAGCTAAAGCTACTTAAAAAAATACGTGTGGTGTCGCGTGAACGAAGTTCCTTACATTTTTCATTAAATATAAAATCACACTACTAAGTACGTATACGTTGCTAACTACTCGTACCAATAAATATTTTTGATTCAATTAGAAAATTATTATTAGTAAAATTATTACATAAAACTTTTTACAAAAATCCCTTGATCCGCTTATGAGCAATATTATTTTATTACATCAATTTATACTTATATATATACAGTTTTACTGGTTAATAATTTAACACAGTCGACACTGTCAATTTCTGACGATTCTCTTGGTGCACTTTCCATTTTAAATAATATACGAATACTTTTCTCAATGATAGAAACAATAATTGAAAAAAAGCGTTGTTATGTGGATAAATAGCGAGTTTGACAGGAAGAAGGAGTAAGAGAGAGAGATGGAAAGGTAGAAGAGTTGGGATTGGGCACGAAAGGATACCAAACCCAGTATAGTAGAGGGGGAATCACTCTACATTCTTAATATTCCACCTAGACTAACTACAAACCCAACACTTAAACCATCAACTTTTAAAAATTGTAAATATATCACGTCACTGTAAAAAAACTGCTGCTTGTATCAGGTTGAAATTTTACACGCCTGTTTCAATTGTACTTTAGACGATGTGTATGAAGTTTTATAAATCGTTACGTTAGAACGTAAGATATCGGTAAAAACGTTGTTTCCTTTATTTAAAACGTTTAGGTCCGCTTTAATAAATTTAGCGATCTTTATCATCACTTCATAACAGAGTCGGTATTAGTTTTACTAAAAAAAATTATTTATAAAAGTTGTTTGTCTCATTAAATAGATGAAGTTAGAATTTTTTCCCGTCCTAAAATTCCAATTTTAAATTTGAAGCTTTCGTTTACGCGAGCGTTGCGCGTGAACGCTTGGGCGGATAACGTTTTCCAACGAACCTGTCCTGGGCATTGGTAAAATGAACATGTGTACCAAATTTCAACAAAGTCGGTCAACTTTTACACAAGTTATCGTCATCCGTAGATTTCGTGACGCTTTTAGCGTGACGGTGATATTGTGACGGTTATTTTGTGATGGTGATTTTGGTCGTTTTTTTCGGATTCACTCCCGGGCTCCAGAACGTACCATAAGGAACTTCGTTCCAAAAAACAATACATTCTACATACCTTTCAGTATAATAGCCAAAATAACACTATCAAGATAACAACAATAAAAATAAATTGATTTAATTGTTTCTGAACAATAACACTAAACAAAGGATTTTTTTAATGTAATAAAATCATCAATGAAACTTGACCAAAGCAAATCAATTTTATTATGAATTGTTTCTTTATTAGTTAAAAGAATAACAAACGAAGTAAAATTCATATACAATTACACGAGGATTATTTTATTGATTTAATTACTTTAGTAATAAAATTGATAAATGATCTTTATTTCTTAAAAAAAAGAAAGATAAAGTAAAATCTCATTCGATAAATAAAATCATAAAATAGTCAACGACAACAAATATAAAGAGAGTTTACATTGATATTCGCTAAAATACATTCAATACAAGACCACTATGTACATGGCCTTTCTATTCTCTCTACTAATAACCATCTCATTGTCGCAAATGGTAAGTTATTACAATTCAATTTACAATAAGATTTGAAGTAGGAACCTTTAAATTTTAAATAGCAGCAACCTTTGAATTTGAAATAGCAACCTTTGAATTTGAAATAGCAGCAACCTTTGAATTTGAAATAGCAACCTATGAATTTGAAATAGCAACCTTTGAATTTGAAATAGCAACCTTTGAATTTAAAATAGCAACCTTTGAATTTGAAATAGCAACCTTTGAATTTGAAATAGCAACCTTTGAATTTGAAATAGCAATCTTTGAATTTAAAATAGCAACCTTTGAATTTGAAATAGCAACCTTTGAAATTATACATTAGAATAAAATTAGCCATGTACGGTTTTTAGCTAATAAATAACAAAATTTAACGGACTTGTTTCGTAAAATTTATTTACACCATAAGGGTTATGAATTATAGAAGACTATTCTAAACTGTGATTAGATTGTAAGACTATTATAGTCTATTTATAGTTCATCACTTTGTTGATGTATATAAATTTTACGAAACTAGTTGGTAACTCTGTTGTTTTTATCTAAAAACCGTACCTCACTAATTTCATTCTATTCTATAAAATGAACAGTTCTTTAAGTTCTCCAATATCTATAAATAGATATTAAAGAGACATTGATAGAGAGATTAAATATCTATAAATAGATATTAAAAAGATATTGATAGAGAGATTAAATATCTATAAATAGATATTAAAGAGATAATATTGATAGATTCAACATCTATAAATAGATATTAAAGAGATATTGATACAGAAATTAAATATCTAAAAATAGATATTATTAGATATTGATAGAGAGATTAAATATCTATAAATAGATATTGAATACCGATTAAATCAGTCATCCAGTTGATAAAGGATTTAAATTATTTATTCAATTAAAATTGAACAATGTCATCATAATTTATTGTTAAAAACTTCTACCCGGCGAGGAATTGAACCCTGTCCTGATCAATAATTATAAAAATTCCACAAGAAAAAAAAATTGGCTCATGTAAACATTATCTGAATGCAACCTACTTTAGAAGTATAACAAATTGCGTGTCCAGAGCAATTTGTTACTGTTAAGACAGAAGAGAGATTGCTTTACAAAATAAAATGTAAAATAAAGTATTCTAAATTCTAATACTAATTTGTATTGATTTCACAGGGCGTCAATGCAACTAAAGAACCACTGGATGATACACATAGTAAACCACACAGAGCCCAAGGATCACCAAATCGACTTTTACCTAATAGACCACGAGTCCATAAAGATACACATCTAGAACCACATAATTATAATGAAGCTCAAGAGATTTCTTTTAATGGTCCACGCAGAGCCCATGGATCACCAAATCGTTTTTTACCTAGCCACGAATCGACTTTTAATAGACCACGAGCCCATAAAGATACACATCTAGAACAATATTATAATCATCATAATGAAGCACAAGAGGTTTCTTTTAATGGTCCACGCAGAGCCCATGGATCACCAAATCGTTATCTACCGTCTAAATTGCCATGGCAAACTACTAGCAGTCCATTAAAATGATCACTGATCCCACACATAGAGCCAAAAGATCACCGGATCGTTATCTACCATATTATAGAGTTTCACTAGATATTCCTCCTTATTGGAACGAAGTTCCTTATGGCACGTTCTGCAGCCCGGGAGTGAATCCAAAAAAAAACAACCGAAATCACCGTCACAAAATCAACCGATGACGATAACTTGTGTAAAAGTTGACCGACTTCGTTGAAATTTGGTACACTTGTTCATTTTATCAATGCCCAGGACGAGTTCGTTGCACAACGTTATCCGCCAAAGCGTTCACGCGCAACGCTCGCGTAAACGTAACTTCAAATTTAAAATTGGAATTTTAGGACGGGAAAAAATTCTAACTTTATCTATTTAATAACAAACAATTTTTTTTAGTAAAAAGAAACACCGACACTGCTATGAAGTGATAAAGATCGCTAAATTTATTAAAGCGGACCTAAACGTTTTTTCCCATATCTGACGTTCTAACGTAACGATTTCAATAAAACTTCATACACATAAAACGTCTAAAGTACAATTGAAACAGGCATGTAAAATTTCAACCTGATACAAGCAGAGGTTTTTTAGTTTTGACGATTTATATTTTATATTATAATATTTTAATTGGAGTAATACACCAACGGAGTCTGATGGGACAGTTCTTTTTATCTCTAAAATCATCTGGTTTAACTATAAACTCATCAAAATTAATTTTTTTCTCAAATTACAATACATTATGTACTGTAAGATGCTCTCTTCAAAGATAATAAAAAGTTTTTCTTTTAATTCTGCCTTAACTCCGCTAGTATAAATAGTTAGGTACTTTTTATTTTGTCTCTTTTATAACTCCGCCATGTGTAAGTAGTTATTACAGTGATTTCATAATTTATATTTAATGAAAAGCGTAAGGAACTTCGTTCCTACCGGGTGTCCCGCGACACCAAACTTATTACTGGTCTTATATTACTTTGCTTTGTAAGTTTCATCGCACATTTCCGTTTCCCCAAATTTGAACCTTTTCCCGTGATTCAATCTTCCCCAAATTTTGCACATAGATACAACTAAGGTGAAGAATACAAAAACCAAAAATAAAAAAATAAAAATAAAAATGGCGTCAAATTTATTTGCTTTTCAAGTTTCATCGCACACCTATTACCCCAATTTTGAACCACTTACCGTCATTTAATCTTCCCTAAATTTTGCACATAGATACAACTAAGGTGAAGAATACAGAAACCAAAAAAAAAAAAAAAAAAAAAAATGGCGTCAAATGTATTTGCTTTTTAAGTTTCATCGCACACCTATTACCCCAATTTTGAACCACTTACCGTCATTTTATCTTCCCTAAATTTTGCACATAGATACAACTAAGGTGAACAATACAGAAAAAAAAAAAAAAATTGAAAATAAGACCAGTTTTGAAAGATCGCATTTTTATATTAATTATTTTTTAATTAAATGTTATACAGTGTCGTATAAAAGGTTTTATTCTTTTGATGCGTAAGAGTAGTCAGAAAATGTTTTTTTTTTTAAATTTAAACCAGTAGAGTAATAACGACTAATGTAGGGCTATAACGACAGATTAGTTGACGGGATGATCTTCGAACAGAATCGTAAGTTATTATTACATGGAAATGAACATAGAAGGGACATGGTGCTCCATTCCTTATCTTGGCTCTATTTCAGAGCAGCTTGCGAAAATCTTAGCTAGGTACTAATACTTAACTACCTCAGGTTACCTACCTTTAGGTACGAATACTTAACCTAGAGCTCATTCCTGACACCATGAACACTGTCCGTTACCTTGCCCTTAACCTTGGGTAGACGACTCACCTGGCAACATCACACAAAAACTAAACGTACGGACATTTCAAGACGATACAAGTTGCTGCTTCGTCTTCTGGATCGTAGGTCCAATGTCACATTGAATAATAAACTTCGTATTTATAATTTAATCTTAAAACCAACTCTTACAGCCTACAAGTGTGGGGTAACACCAAGCCTTCCAACTTCCGTCGAATCCAATCTAACATCCTCAGGAAAAATACAGATGATTCTACGTCTCCAACCTCACTCTCCATAATAATATAAATGTTCCTTTTGTCCGAGACCTAACCGTATCCCGATATCACACATTCCTTGAATCACTATCCAACCACCTACACATTGTAGAACTTCTAGCATCCCAAATCATTCCAGACAACCCACCTCATCGCCTGAAGAGGCAGTGGCCTAGAGATCTACTTTTTACACAAATTTATTATTATTATCTTTAATTAACTATCTTTATTTAATTTATTATATTTTCATTTTCCAATTAATTATTTTATTCTATTTCACTCATAAATCTGTTACTAGATTTATCTATATACATTTATAAAATATTTAATCCTATATAATTAACCCAGCCGAAAGGAAGTCACTGGACTACTTCCTTTCTCATGAAACTCACTGCCAATAAAACATAGATCAGTAACACTTATAACATATAAAATGATGTAGTTAACTTATTCAATAAAGAGAAAAAAAAGGTACGAATACAATGTAAGTTCAAATCGAGTAAGTCGTTACAAGCTCAAGTTAGTAACGAAGGATCCAGTTAACAATGAAAATGAATGTACATTATAATGTACGACGTCTGCAACGATGAGTACATTGGTCAAACTGACACTAACTTTATACAAGTGAAAGAACACCTTCAACGATCTAATTGTACGTTCAGTCAGCACCTTACTTAATATGATCACATGCACGCACAGCACAAGATCGGCTTCCTCCATTTTGCGCAGAAAGAGCGTAAGCTGGATTCGTTAGAGAAATTGGAAATAATAGAGTCAACGCACATCCGAGCCGGCGGGAGGAACCTTAACGAGACAAGGGATGAGACACTACTGATTGGAACTCTTCCTACTCGAATCTGTCTCACGTCGAACTACGACATGAAATAGACCCACCTCTCACTAATTATTTTTTATGAAACTCAATTTCTTCCACAATCGGTAGGCTAGTTTATTTAATTAGATTAGGTATATGTTACGTTGCTCGCTCTTTAGATGTGTTTATTTACTGTGGCGTAATATTATTGGCTTGTGGTATTAATTGTGTCTCTTTACTGCTCTATCTGAAGAGCTTACACTCACCTGTGCCATGCCTCGCCTGCACCTCGCCGCGCCATTTCTGAGTGCATTGTGCCATAGGAGCTAACAGGTAGCACGGTTTTTTACTTTTTAGTACTATATTTCGCCAATAGAAGCACTGAAGTAAATATTTTCTGCATTTTTACTTTCTCATATAAAGAGAAAGTATTGTGATGGCGCGAAAATTCGATTTTGAGATTTTGATGGATTTACACGTTTTGAGGTCCCCTGAGTCCAAAAAAGTGGTTTTTAAAAAATGTCTGTCCGTCGTCTGTCGTCCGTGCAGACGCCTTGAGCCTAAACTACTGGGCCGATTTTGACGAAATTTGGCATACATGTTCAGAAAAATCATACCCCGAGGCGAAATCGAGAAATGAATTTTAGCTCTAAATTTGGGGGCGCTACCCCCCAAAAACTCTGAAAAAACATGAAAAAAAAAAAGGTTTTCTCGAAAATGGTTCCGACGATTTTGATTAAAAAATTCTAAAATGTAGTCCATTGGAATACGGATCCAACGATATAAGCCGTTTTTCCGGGAAAAATCTAGTTCCTGAGAAAAAAGCTTAAAACGCGGACCGAGAGAGCCCGGGTTCGATTCCCCGCCCGGGAGAAGTTATTTTTATGATACATTTTAATGAAATGCTCAATAATAATTAAATTTACATACGAAATCTAATAAATGGAAAACACTGGGCTAAATAATTATGAACTCGTATATGAGAAAGTTTGTCTGAGTGGTCTCTGACCGATTTTTTATTAAATAATATCAGAGCACTAAGCGGACCAAATTCGACTTTCTTCTACTCCGGAAAACTACTGCCTTTTGCAACGGGGCAGCCGTGTTCAGAGGGAGAGGTGTTGACTGTCAGCTACACTGGACTCAATGCCCAAAAAAATATCCTTGATTCAACGTTTTTCCATGAAGTGGAGACTTTTTAATTATAATTTTGCCAGTCTTGTCTCTTTTGTGCTTGTCTGTCGGTTCAACGGTATTCCTGTCAACATTTTATATCCATCAACAAATCGTTGACATCCTTAATTGAAAAGAGCGTCTTATATTGGCAGTAAGGTTACCGAGCTGCAAGCTACACTGATCATAAGCCAAACGCTGTTTAAGCACTTCATTTTCCAAACAACTGCTACAGTAAATAAGTTAGTTATTCGTGAAGAGAAAGCAGCAACAATCAAATTATTTGTTTGCCACTTAAAATAAAGTGTGGCTAAATATTTTTATTAAATTGTACCTCTATGAGATCTGAGTGAGTAACAAGTGAAACTATCCAGCTTGCTAACTTAATTAGCACTAATTCACGACCCCAGTTATAGCTTTTAACTTCAAAAACATTGGAGAGATGAAAAATGGGGCTAACCTTTGTTTGTACTAATTCTAGTAAAAAAAAAGTGAGTTATAAATATATTATCTAAATTCCAATAAAATTTTAAAAGTTTGTAATAATTTGAAAGAGATATGTATCTTCAATAATTTATACCATAAAGTCTCAGACACAAAGAAGATTAAGCTTACTTCCAACTCTAAGGCAGCGTACTCAATAGTTTCGTTACGGCAAACAATGTCAAAGAAGAATACCTTTAAATTGTTCTGGATAGTTAATTCTAAACCTGGGCATACATTGATATGCAGGCGACGCAGGGTAGGGCACCGCAGAAGTATACAACCACAGAAATTTCAACTGCAGAAAATTTGCAGAAATTTCTAAAAAATCACACGAATTGAGACGCAGAGCACGGCAGGACAGTACTACTTCACATGTATACTGTATACCCTACCCGAATGAATCCTCGCGGTTTCGTACATTTCTGCGGTTGAAAAAAACCGCGATGCTCTTTCCTGGGTTACATTGTGCGCCCGGCCCAATTGTTCCTCCTCTTGTACAAGCTTACAAAGTGAGGAGCTAGCGATTTTGGACTCTTATAATAGTCCAGAAAAAAGTTAGGGACCTAAATTATTAAAAGTGTTAAAATAAAAAAGTCTCCTACTTAAAAAAAATAATTAATAAACTTTAGAGCAGCTTTTAGCCACTATAGGGCCATCATCAGCGCTGAAAATTGAAATATTTTAATTAAAACATTGGAAGATTAGAGTGCAGTGAGTCTTACCAACATAGCAAACGGTACAAGACAGTCTTGGCACTGATGATGGCTCTTTAGTGGCTGAAAGCTGCTCTTAATTTTTATTAAATATTTTTTACGTAGAGAGACTTCTTTATTTGAACACTTCATGGTGACCATCACTAACGCTTCATATATCAACTTAAATTATTTTAGTCACGTAAAAGCAATATATAATTACAAGATAAAAAGAACTTTTTATATACTAAGTTTTTAAATTTTCTAAAAAATCATAAATTTGAAACCCGTCAAAATGAAAATCGTAAATATGGGTCATGTCAAAACAAATAAAAAAACTTACTGAAAACTAATTAAATTCTGCTGAAATATGGCTAAAAGTATTAAAATAATGCATCGTCATCGTGTTCTGAGCTATTCTAAAAGTTTCAAATGTCTAGCTACTCGAGATGTTAGTTAAAAATCGATTGCAAGATTTGTACAGGACAAGCAAACAAACAAACAAGAAAGCAAGCTAATAAAAACTTAGTAAAAAGTAGACCGCGAGACTGAGTGGGTCAAATGTCAGGGAAGGCGATGCAATAAAGAAAGAGGGTGCGATGATAAAAGATGATGTAATAAATGGAAGAGAGTGTAAAGATAAAGATGATGGAATAAAGGGAAGAGTGTCCGAAGAAAAGGGTGATGTAATGAAGAGAAGATTTAGAATAGAGAAAAAGAGAGGAATAAGAGCAAAAAAAGTCCACATAATCTCCTACATCTTCCTTTCAAAATTCACTCTCTCAAGTAGACGTTACGAGTTCATTTTGACTCAAAGAGTTCTATATTCCTTTGCTGATGACGACTCAAAGAGTTTTATATTCTTGTGCTGATGATTGCGTATAGCCGAAACCGGTCCAGTGATCCTCAGATAGATCAATTATCGACGGTAAGTATCTCTCCATATTATAATTAATTTTACTTAAAATTACTCGTATGATTAAATTCAAAAACCTTCATCATGCGTTTAATGTAATTAAGTTTAATGAAATCTCGGTGAAAATAAATATTTTTATTCGTATTAAGTTCTCACATCTTGTTAGTGATAGTAAACATGTATATTTGAATATAAATGTATTAAAATGTGACTACCACTCTAGTTAATTTTACTCACTTCTTGTATAATACTTCAAATTTATTGATAATTAAAAATAATTAGGGGTTAAAGGAGAACCGGTCACAAAATGAAGGGTTTATGTAGTCAACAACCTTGTGTAATGGCTAGAAGGGAGCAAATAGGTCGGGGAATTGGCAATTTGGACAATCCTAATGATACCAAACCCGACGTTACAAGGGTCAGGTGTTCGGAGTCAATGCAACCTGAGGCGAAGCTAAAGCTAACCCTCCTGAACTAGCTAGCTAGCCTTTCTTTACAAAACAGATTCGTCCCTAGATATTTTAAACTTAACCTTTAGCTGTAACAAAAGGGCATTAAAAAGCAAGAAACCTTGGAGTTTTGGCAAAGAGAAATTACACGGAATTACCCCACTGAAAACCATGAAAGAAAATATGCTAATTGTATAATAATCTCTTTTTCATTAAATTTATAGCATCACAAATGTTATGCTACATTTAAGCTTATACGAAAGACGGTATAAGCATACATCTAAACCTTTAGTTTTTATGCAAATGGATTATCAGACTAAAACTGTAATCGAAGAAACCTTATCTATAGGGATTAAACTTTAAAAGCAAAATGAATATATTTATTGTAAAGAAAAGTTTATGTATCAGTGAATAGTTTCCCCACATCCTATCAATAGACCAATAAATAAACCTTATCTGCAGGAATTGAACTCAAAGAGCAAAATTAATATGTTTATTGTAAAGAAAAGTTTATGTTTTAGTGCGTAGCTTCCTCGCATCCTATAAAAAGAGCAATAAATTTACCTTATCTATAGGGATTGAACTCAAAGAGTAAAATTAATATGTTTATTGTAAAGAAAAGTTTATGTATTAGTGCATAGCTTTCTCTTATCCTATCAATAGACCAATAAATAAACCTTATCTATAGGGTTTGAACTCAAAGAGCAAAATAAATATATTTATTGTAAAGATAAGTTTATGTATTAGTGCGTAGCTTCCCCGCATCCTATCAACAGACCAATAAATAAACCTTATCTGTAGGGATTGAACTCAAAGAGCAAAATGAATATGTTTATTGTAAAGAAAAGTTTATGTATTAGTGCATAGCTTCCTCGCATCCTATAAATATAACAATAAATAAACCTTATCTATAGGGTTTGAACTCAAAGAGCAAAATGAATATGTTTATTGTAAAGAAAAGTTTATGTATTAGTGCATAGCTTCCTCGCATCCTATCAATAGACCAATAGTTCAAGCAGTATAAAAAAAAGTTATTTGCAACAACGGACCATCTGTGGGCTAACTTTGACATTCCATACAAAAGGAATTAAAAAATTAGTTTTGAAAATATAAGTGTTTAGAAAAATATTGACCGATGGACAGGCATTACCATAAATATTCCCGATGGTTTAGGAGGTTTTGAATTTGGAAACAAAATAATTCCACCTCTTCAAAATGATCCAAGCAACATTCGGCATGGTCGGAAGCAACGCCACAATAGCTGTGTTTAGTAAAAACCTGTTTTGCCTTATTAATATTATAATACTAGGTGGCACAACAGCCCGTAGAAGTCTTAGGCTAGCTAAAGGGTTTATTAAATTATATACAACTAGGCATCGCGTGACTCTATCATCGAACCAAGCATATAGTAATAAATATGTATTGAATATTGAGGAAATAGAGAATCATAATGAGTTGATAGTTAGAGTATGATTGTATTAGAGAATCTAGTAGTGGGGAACAGACCCTGCATTCTTACTATTCCACTAAATACTCGCTTGGGACATTTCCTTTTCAACTATTATAAATGTATCACTTCACCACACAAAAACTTCTGTTTGTATTAAGGTTGAAATTTTACATGCCTATTTCAATTGTACTTTAGACTATGTATATAAAGTTTAAAATCGTTACCTTAGACCGTAACATCTAGTTAAAAACGTTGTTTTCTCTATTTTAAACGTTTAGGTCCGCTTTAATAGTTTTAACGATCTTTATCACTTCATAGCGGCGTCGATGTTGGTATTATTAAAAAAATTGTATTTGTAAAAAATGTTCGTCTCATCGGATATGTGATAACACAATTGTTTCCCGTTCTGAAATTCCAATTTTACATTTGAAGCTCACAATTACGCGAGCATTGCGCACGAACTCTTTGACGGATAACGCTGTCCATCAGACTTAGCCTGATCATTAGTAATGCAGTAGCATATATAATTCTAGTATTCTGAAGAGATTCTATTATCTGGCCTTGTTAAACATTTTGATTTCGAGCATTATGAATATAGGCCAATATATAATAAATACATTCGAGCTTACATTAATTAGGGTAAACGATTTTTTTTTTTAGGATTGTTTTGTATTATAGTAAGAGGAGCATGAAACCAAGTTTGCGACCTCGAAAGCCCTGGGGACAACTTTTGGTAGGCGAAAAACCCCGAAATTTTGGCACTTTTTTCAGTTTTTTTTAAATATAACTCATAAACGACACCGAAATCAGAAAATTGCATTCTCTCCGAAGTAAAAGTAGACGAAATTCCCTACAAAATGCACTAGTCAAACTTAATTTTATGTTATCCTAACTCATTTCTACAGGTTTAATTAAAACATAGATATATATATCATCAATATAACATCATAAAAATATATAATGGACCATAAACGACTGTATAAATGTCAAACAAATAGTAAAATGCTGAATTTTTTTTTTTTTTTTTTTTAATTTTTTTTACACAATTTCATCAAACTTCAAAGTCCTGATAGAAATGGGTTAGGATAACATAAAATTAAGTTTAACATGTGCATTTTGTAGGGAATTTTGTATACTTTTATTTCGAAGAGAATACAATTTTCTAATTTCGGTGTCGTTTATGAGTTATATTAAAAACACTGAAAAAAAAAGCCAAAATTTCGAGGTTTTTCGCCTACCAAAAGTTGTCCCCAAAGGGCTTTCAAGGTCGCAAACTTGGTTTCATGCTCCTCTTACTATACAAAACAATCCTAAAAAAAAAAATCGTTTACCCTAATTAATGTAAGCTGGACCCCTCCCTCTCAGGCTACCTATATATTGGCCTATTATTCTAAAAAACTAAATTTCTTTCTTCGAATTCAAACATTCCTAGACAGAAATCCGTGTGAGACATTTTTGATTAGGGAATAGGAAACATTTATTATGTAATTAGGTCATAATTAGCATGTTGTTTGTTGCATATAATGTCTTGCCATAATTCATCAAAATAATACATTTATTTGCTTCTCTTCCACATTTGCACTAACCTTATTTTTACTAACACCGATATCTTCAAAAATACTCATTGAGAAGAAATTGATGGTTACTCGGAAGTAGCCCATAGACCGTTTTTTATATAAAAATAAATATGCGACCCCGCTGGGAATCGAAACAGATACAAATCTCATGTGACCATCCATCTAATAATAGGAAACGAGGAAGCTATATTCCACACAAATTGGCAGACTATTTTCAATTTTATTATCACAATAATGAAGAAAAATTAAAAACGATATATTAAAACATTTATACAGACTTATCCCAGGTTAAAAAGATAATCATATAGAGGTGTATAATTACAACGTTGTATCTATACTGATACTTTGTGCGTTATTGGTTCTTGAAACAAGTAATACGTAACTGTCAGTTTTGTTAATCCTCGAAACAGTTTAATTATTGGAACAGGTAGATTGATAAAATCACAATATTAAGTCTCTGATAAGTATGTTTTTTTTAACATGTTAATTGATTGTTCAAGTTTCAACTTGAATTTTCGAACAATTTACATACATTTATGAGTATGCTACCTGAAATAATATTAGTCATATTATTTTATATTTTTGAAAGAAAAACATTCTGAATAAAACCAGCAAATACAAAAGGTATATGTATTAAAAAAAAAGTTTAACTAAAAATGTTTTTGATAGATGTTAAGGTATATATAAAAAAATGTAATCAAAACTAGTTAGTTTTTTTTCCTTTTGACATTTTCATGTCTTGACTTTGGCATATAACTCAACACAAGCGTTACCAAAAAACGACTTGAAAAAGCGTCACACAAGCGCTACCAAAAACGACAACAAAAAGCGTTATATAAAAATGTCTCTCTGTATTGCAGACTAGACGCGTATGCAAGCAATTTCTTTTATTTACACATGCTTCGACCCTGACTAAGGCCCATCTTCAGTCTTTTTTAACTAAAACAATCAAACAATAGGGTCAATTTCTCATCTATACTAAAACAAATTTACATACATATCAACATTAACAGTTTGGTGTTAAATAAGTTGTTTTTTGGGACATTTCAATTGTATTCTAACAATTTTCATGATTCATAAAATATAAAAATTACTTACTATTTTGGTGTGTGAAAAAGTTAAAACTTTAAAAAAAAAAAAAATATTTCCTGTGGGTTCGTCATGATTAAAATGTTTTTTCAATAAATAACATATTTATCAAAATTCTTATAGCGCTATTATTTTTTACTCTTTTAAAAAGTAAATTAATGTTTTTGATTAATTTAATACCTACGGGCTACATCCAGCTCTGATGTTGTGAGACATTCGACAGTAAAAGAGACTAAAATAAGCAAGTAAGTATGCTGTCAATATTTATGCAGCTGCAGCTGCAACCAATGCTAAGTGGTCGTCGAAATTTTCAATATCCGACGTACACGAAATTGATATAGGTGATAGATGAGTGTTAAAATACCCACAGCAATATTATTATTTCAACTCTCACGGGCGCTGTAGGAACCTATCACGGGCGCTGTAGGAACCATGTAGCTTGTATTGGAATCAAATATTGGCCAAGGAGCATTGGGCCAATGTGTCGCTGGTGCGTCATTCCAGCAGGGGGAGGAAAATTAAAGGGGAGTTGGAATTAAATATTAAATATGTGAATGGGTCTATTGCTAAAGTTGGGACAAATGTGGCCCAGGCTTTAAGCTCGCTTCAATGAAAAAGCTTCGTTGACATATTATTTAAAATGTATTCAACAGGTCGTTGTTTACTTTTTGCTTTCGATCTTTAACAAAATATATATTTTCATCAATACCTCATAAATTAGATTTTTTCCCGGGAAAACAGCTTATTTCGTAGATTCAAGGAACAAATCAATATCAATTACAAAAAATCGGTCCGAGACAACTCAGACAAACTTTCTCATATACGAGTTCATAATTACTTAGCCAAGTGTTTTCCATTTATTAGTATTTGTATGTACATTTAATTCTTACTGAACATTTCATCAAAATTTACCATAAAAATAACTTCTCCTTGGCGGGGAATTGAACCCGGGCTCTCCCTGTCCGCGTTTTAAGCTATTTTCTCTGGAACTAGATTTTTCCCGAGAGAACGGGTTATATCGTTACATTCGTATTTAAATGGACTATATTTTAGAATTTTTTAATCAAAATCGTCGGAACCGTTTTCGAGAGATCATTTTTTTTCACATTTTTTCAGAGTTTTTTGGGGGTAGCGTCCCCAAATTTGGAGCTAAAATTCATTTCTCGATTTCGCCACGGGGTATGATTTTTCTGAACATGTATGCCAAATTTCGTCAAAATCGGCCCAGTAGTTTAGGCTCCAGGCGTCTGCACAGACGACAGACGACAGACAGACATTTTTTAAAACCCACTTTTTTGGACTCAGGGGACCTCAAAACGTGTAAATCCATCAAAATCGAATTTTCACGCCATCACAATACTCTCTCTTTATATGAGAAAGTAAAAAGACTGTAGAGAACTGAATAAATTTTATTACGGGATCCTACAAGATATTAAATAAATTAATATAAAATATTATTTAATCCAAAAATATTTTAATTATAAATTACAGAGATGACCATAGTAAAATAATTAAATTTAAGCTTTCAGCTATATACCATTTACAAACATGCAATGTTCTTGTCATATTCATATTTTATATTTTACATATTTTTTCTATGTATTATTTTTCTATATATCATTTTTCAATACATACATAGTTTTTATATATTTTTAGGGGTTCGAGGTCGCCCTAAAAACCATATGCTTTTGGTAGTTTGTCCGTCCGTCCTGGCGGCGTATATCTCCCGACCTACTATCGTTAGAGATTTGAAATTTGGTATACAAGTTGAATTTTTCTGCCCAAAAATAGTAAAAATATTGCGAACTTAAACACTCATAATGTCTTCGATCTGCGAGCAATTGCGAACTGATCGCAATATTTTACATTTTTAAGTAATTTTTTGAATGGGGTATCATTTCAAAGGTATTGCAATGTAGATCACAAATGTATATCACGTTTCTAAAATGGCGGTCATTTTACCCCCGAAATAATTAAAAGAAAGCGCAAAAAAGTCCCCCCCCCCCCTCTACCCCTTAAGGAAAGGCCCAAAAATGAGGAAAAAATAAGTAAATATACATCTTTGTGGACCAAAGATACATCCGGGAGTTCATATAAAAAAGTCCATTTGTTTTAAAATTTTAGGTGACCGTAACTGTGGTGACCCAAAATGTTAATGTTTTATAATTTTTGGGTGGTGAATTATTTTAAAGGTATTGAAATGCATAGATCACAAATATACACTGAGTTTCTAAAGTGGCGGCCATTTTACCCCCCCCCCCCCCCCCAAATAACCAAATAAGTTCATACCTATGATGCTAAAGGATAATATTCACACCCTGTTCCTCCAAAGTGCAACTTCTTATACATATTTAAGTAAGAAAAAAAAGTAGGAAATTATAAAAGAAACCCTTTTATTAGCTTGCTGGTAAGTACTTGAAGGAATTTGTTATTTTTAAATATAATTTGTGTTGACACACATCCATACCCGACCCATGTTCAATTACTTAAATACCAGTAAATGCTTATACCTAATAAATAAAATATTACTAACATATAAAATTCCTAATTAATACTCATTATTAATTAGAGCTCTATACATGATAATAAAGTAAGTAATACGAATTTGCTTACATTATGAGGAATGAAGTTCAATGTAAAGAGAGGTGTTAGGAGTAGAATGGGTTCAACTTGTGTTTCTATAAATAATAAACCTTAGGTTTATTGACACCTTCAATATATGTATAAATCGATTTTTTTAAAAAAAGATGGATAAGGTAGGTGTAGAAATACTTAGGGTCGAAACGTTTCCTACCAAAATTTAATTGCTGTTTTTTCTACACCTACCTTATCCATCTTTTTTTAAATAAATCGATTTATACTTGTGTTTCTATTAAACTTAGAGCCTTAGACTAAGTTTAAAGCCTTCGTTTCCTTTTTTTCTCTTAAATGAGAATAATTTTTCAACATTAAAACGTTATTTAGAAAAAGTCTTTTAAAGGTCTTAAACTGTTGAGAAGCTTCATCTCAAACTAATCCTTCTTGTAAAAAAAGCACCTCTTTGGGTTTAACTTTAAAATAAGCTCAACTTAGATAAGCTTGGTTAACTATTCCCTTAGGAATTATATCGTAAATTTATTTCATCTCTCTTAGCTCCGTTTAAAATTAGGAATTAAACACTTGTCAAGGTCTTTAAAATCTTCTGTTCTTTCCCAACTTACAAAGATAACCACAGTGTAAAGATGACTTAACTTGTCCATTTATTTATTTATATTTTTTAAATAAACTACTTTTGTAATGGAAATTTAAATGGTTTTAATTTTAATGATGGTCAATTATAATTATATTTCCGAGAAATTATAGTCTGTAAAAGTAATTTGAATAATAAAACAAAAATATTAAACGAATATTTAGTAATATGTATTAATAATTGCTTTTTCGGTTGGAAATTTAACCATAGAGAATTTTATTTATTAAAACTAAATAAAAATTGAATGACAATTAGTGTGGCACATAGCTTCCTTGTATCCTATCACGCTTTTTAGGGTTTAGTAGATGCATCTGGAAACCCTTATACCGAAGGTGATGTGTCTATGGGTCCGTCGCTCTTTGGTTCATACCTCCCGAACTGCTTAAGGTAAAAAGTTGAAATTTGAAATACTTAACCTTGAACATAGAAAAAATATTAAGAAGATAATAATTTAATATGCGCAAACGCAATTTGCAAAATTGCTATAAACAAAAATTGTGAACTCAAATATATATATTTTTTTTAAATTTTCGAGTAGGGTATCGATTGAAAGCTCTTAAAGAGTAGGTTACAAATATATTTATATTATATATATATATATATATATATATATATATATATATATATATATATATATATATATATATATATATATATAGTATATGCTTTTTTAAATTTTTCATACTTTTATTGGTTTTAACAGTTAAAATATAATAAAAAAAAAATCTATCTAAAAATAACAAATCAATACGACTGAAGATTTAGAAAAAGCCGAAACGTATCTAATATGAATTAGTATCCATCAATAAGAATCTCCACCTCATCCGCTATCAATAAGAAAATGTCTATCAATAAATTTTCAATAATAATTAAATGTACCTACAATAATTCGAAAACAAATAATTCGAAAAGTTTGTCTGAGTGGTTTCAGGCCGATTTTTTTCTTTTATGTTTACACTTCTTGACTAGTTATATTATTTGACGGTGAAACTTTTATTTTAAAGGAGACAAAAACAACTTTGAAAACAAAGGAAACAAGTGAAGTACAACCTTTACTTTGTAAAAGTAGCTAAAAAAACCTACCTATTTTATTTCGATGAATCACACGTTAAATTATAACAAAAATAGGACCGTTCCTATTTCTACTGACGATATTATTTTCTGTATGGCTAATCAAATAGAAAATCATACTGTGCTGAAAGTGTGACAAAATCACAAGGGAAGTCATAACGAGAATTACATTGTGTAAAGGGGTTTTAACCGACTTCCACTGCCAGATCTACGAGACAATACAAACTACCTGAAACGTTATCTGAAATTCTAGGAGATGAAGACTCCAGGAGACAACTATTCTCTAACTTACAGGATGCTGCCTGCTGATTTACAAGAATAAATATAGATTTTAAAATACCATTAAAAGAGATTTAGCAGAAGGATCACCCCTTCAAAACCCTAAAAAAAATAGGACGTTAAAGAACAAATTTCAAACTCCTGTAAATTAATAAATAAATAAATGTATAATTGAAGCGAGCGTAGCGAGCTTCCTACATTCAACGAAATATGCTCCGTGTCTGTCTGTCTGTCTGTCTGTCTGTCTGTCTGTCTGTCTGTCTGTCAGTAACGTTCACGCGTGTGACGACAACTTGAGTAAAAGTTGACCGATTTAGTTGAAATTTGGTATTCTTGTTCCTCTTACTAATACTCAGGCTAAGTTCATTGGACAGCGTGATCCGTCCATGAGTTCGCGCGCAACGCTCGCGTAAACGAGAGGTACAAAAATTAAATTGGAATTTCAGGACGGGAAAAGATTCTATCATCATCTATTCGATGAGACGAACATTTTTTTCAAATAACATTTTTTAGTAAAATCAACAACGACACTGCTATGAATTAATAAATATCGTTAAAACTATTAAAGCGGACCTAAACGTTTAAAATAGAGAAAACAACCTTTTTACCGATATCTTACGTTCTAACGTAACGATTTTAATAAAACTTCATGTACATCGTCTAAAGTACAATTGAAACAAGTATGTAAAATTTCAACTTGATACAAGCAGTAGTATTTGAGTAATGAAGTGATACATTTATAATAATTGTTTAATAGCTACGCGGGTGGTTAAGATTCTTAGTCGTGTGGTCTGTAGGTTTGTTTAGGAAGTAAAGCTTTGTACCGAGTACCCCCACTCTTCCCTAAACTACCTTCTTCCACTTATCTTCAACTATGACATTCATCATGATTAATAAATTTCAATATTCAGTATTTCATTGCAATACGCTCGCTTCAATGATAGAGCCACGCGATGCCTAGTTATTTTCCTTTTACTGTCAGTATTTTGATGTAAGGATCAGTATTATTATTTTGCTTCCGAGTTTACCAAAGGTAACGAAAGCTATGTGATCGTTCTGAAGAATAAAAAAAATTAGGTCTCCGATTTCAAAAATTCCAAGAAAGTAATCCGTTTCAGACACCAGGGATCATTTTGATTCCGTGTCTGTCTGTCGGTCTGCCGCTCAATTTTTGCGAACCAACATGTCTAAACTACACGTTTTTAACTAACTACGAATTTTTATGGTAGGTCCATAATTAGCCCATTGTTGGTCCCATATACGTTTCAACCTTCTGCGCTCATTTGTTTCTTTTTTACATCCACACCAACATAAATTTATATAC
>CATNVA010000028.1:0-44404 GCA_951217055.1 Gerris lacustris | reverse complement strand
GTATTTTCATTAACCTAAGCAACAGTACAAATCATATTATAGATTATAGGCTAAATATTATTAGGAAAACATTTTCAAATGTTGGTCTCTTTTGGTGGTTCCTGGTGTCTTGTGTAATATAAACAAACAACCTGTGACCAAGTGGCCAATGTGGTACGGTACGCAAAATATCAGTTTGGCCACTTTTTCACAGAAACTGTCTCTAAATAAATAGCAAGTAGGTAATTTTTTAATGGTTTGGGGGGGGGGGGGGGGGGGGGTAACGGTTGTATAAATAGTGCCTAGGGGCGGAAAATTGTCAAATCCATCCCTGGCTCCTATTAATCTAATCTAAACTCTTTTCACATATTTTTTTACAAGTTATTTTTTACTGCTACTAATAATTTATCGTTATAAATACAATATTGGTTATATTTTTGCCAATTTATACTAAATATCCAACACAATTCCCGTTATTATGGGGTGTTTTATTTTTTAACTTCCCATATTATTGAGTAAATATAGAGTGAGTTGGCGGGAAAATTCGATTTTGATTAGATTAACTCGTTCTAAAGTACCCTGAGTCTAAGCAAATGGATTTTTAAAAATTGTCTGTCTGTCTTGTAGTCTGTAAAGCCTAATCGACAGGGCCGATTTCGATGAAATTTATAGAATACATTTAAAAAAAAAAATCAAACCTCAAGGCGAAATAGAGCTTTAAATTCAGGGTCACTATTTCTAAATACTTTTGATAAAATCATTTGATTTTGATTAAAAAATTCTATAATGTGGTCCATTGATTTACGAATTAAATTGTATGAGTCGTTCTAGTGTCCAAGATATTAATAAAATATATTTGATGTAGCTGGAAATCAAATACGAAATATAAACAACCACATGTTGAATACTTTTTTAAATATACTATTTAATAAATTATTATGGGATTTAAATTCATTTTTACTATGTAGATTACAAAGTTTTTTTCGAGATGGTACTACGGTACGACCAACATTTTTTCAATTTGTATAAGCGTACTTATTCATAACAAGGGGTTTCTAAGTCAATGTCATCAAGGGGAGCATAAAAAAGTTGGTATAACCGCAGTTTGCACATACATAAGTAAACTATTTCGACATAGTGCCATTGTATAGACTGGGTAGTCTGTACAATGGCACTATGTTAATAAATTACTACACGGCAACAAATGTTAGGGTTAATATTTGTTGCGGTCTGCGGTGAAGTAATTTATTAACATAGCAGTCAATTACTGATATGCTAAATCATAATTTACTTATGACTAATAAAGGTGTAACAAAGCCAATCAGAAATAAAGAAATAACTAATAAAACAGCTAACTTAATAAAATAACTAATGTATATGGCAAGGACGAATAAAATAACTAATGGATATGGAAAGGTTCCTTTTCTTCTGTTTATACAAAATACAAATTTGCTGAAAATAAAACTGACCTTTTAAAGAATATCGTAGTGCTTGAAAAAGTAAGGAAGTAACATAAATTATTTATTTTACTAACATTGATAAAATAGGGACATCTAGAAAACTTATGAATATAAATTATTTTATTTATCACCATTTGCTTTTTATTAATATTCATTATCTACTATTGATAATTTTAGCATGTTAGTTTTTTGTTGTTTTTGTATTTTAAATTTTTAGTTCTGGTTTTAATTAAATTATAACTTGATTCTTTAATTGAAGAATTGTAAGAAATCAAGTTAATATTTGTATATATCCATAAATATCAGGTTCTAATTTTTTAAAGTACACTACTAATTTGCAAGCAATGATCCTTTAAAAATTCAAGTCTGTTTTCCAATCCTTAAAAAAATGTTAATGATTAAATATTCTATATTTGTTTTAAACTAATAAATTATTGTTATTAAATGAATTGTTAAAACAATTACACATTTAATAATCAATAATAGATATATGGATTATTTATGCAAAAATAAATAGTGGAGTATTTACACAATAACAGAAGATCATGGAAGATAAAAATTAACATTCACTTTTACAAAACAAAATTTAAAAAATGAAAATACAAATAAAAGTAATTTTATGATGGTTTTAATATTATATGTATTTAATAAAATAAATAAATATAAGAAGGATGACTGACCGAGATTGTTGTTTTCCTTAGCGTCTTCACACCTGCTAACAACTCTTATCACTGCTTTGCCGGCTAGCTTTGTCGTTATCATGTTGGCCAGCTGATTTCCAGTACCCTCTGTGTTGGTGATATCAGCACCGAATTGATTTGTAGGTGGCCTCATTTTAATGGCCTTTAAACGCCTCTTCTTCGACCGGAAACAACGGTAAAAAGAATACCGGAAATGATTTTATTTAATCAACGCGAAGCGCGAGATCGATTCTTGTTTTTAAAAAAATTGATTTTAAACGATTTATTCGAGTAATTAGTCCAGTGTTATCAGTTTTTGATTATTTTGTTTACAATTAATTTAATTTCTATTTAAAGACCTTCCTTACAATATGTGTACTGTAGGAACTGTCTTGGTAACGAGCGAGTCTACGTAACTATGACTGAGCCTGGTTGGGATCTTACGTATCGCTTATATAGGCATCCCCTCCATGCATCTACTACGAATCTTACAGCGTATTTACATCGCTTCCACGCTTCAACTTTTGGCTCGTTCTCTTCCAACGCTTCCTCTCCCCCCCCCCCTTGTCAAAATTTATCACTCAGATGGAATATAAATATAAATAGAAACTAATTCCGCTTTTTTATTTTCTTTCCTCGATACTCAGCTACTGACGGCCACATCACATCCTCGTTTAATTTTTATATTTCTTAATACTGAGAAGAAATTTTCCTCTATGTTGAGAAGTGAATCTATATATAAAATTATAAATAATCACATATTTGTAAATGTCTTCGAAATACATATTATTTTAAAGTTAACCAACTGTCAACTATAATCTCAATCAGTTAAAGCAAAGGGGATTCAATAAATATAATTTTCTAATAAACTATTTTTAAAATAGAATACATTTTCTTCCGGTTTGAATTTTCCGGGTGTTTGTAAGATCACGATAATATCAAATAGATTGACCTACAGCACAGTATAAACAAACGTGTTTGTTAGGGGACACAATCCTTTCAAAAACATTCTTCTTTAGTTCCGTTCTAAGATATGAATCATAGGTTTAACCGCCGCTATATAAACACTGTCAGCTGGCCAAAACTTTCTCATCACGAATTATCATGCAGTTGCTTTATCACAATCTGAAAATTTCAAAAATATATTAGTATCTCAAACACTAACATATATATTAGGTTTTCGTAATACCATAAAATATGTATTCATAATCAGGTGTTTTTTTGGGAGCAGCAGGTCGTGCTCTGCAGTAATTTCGTTATGAAGGCTGGATAATATAACTGCTTGCAATATTAGGGTAGGGCTTTTAAGATTTTACAAATCAAAAATTTAAAAAAAAAAGCTACTCAGCTACATACTTATTTTATACTATATTACCATAGGGATAAAGTTGTTAATTTTTTGACCAAAACATACTTTTAAATAATTAGAAGGGTTACTCAACGCAAAAGCAAAAGTTCTATAGTATTAATTGTTCACGATAATTTAAAAAGGAAACAATTTACAGGTGTTCAACTAGTGATTTTAACCTTTTTTTTTTTAGAAGGTGACTAATCAAAGATTTCCTTTCAAGAAAAGTTTGTTAAAATTATAAATTATTATATTATAATATTATATGAATCAAATGATATTTTGACTCTTTGGACTAATAAAAAAATCACTAGACTTACTTCCTTATCATACAAAATAGCCGTATATTCTATAAAGCTATTTCAACTATGTATTTTTTACAAGACAAAAAAAAAAAAAAAAGTTATTCTTAACACAGATATAATATAATAACCATTTAGAGTTACTCCAGCGATTGATAACGTTATTGAATTTAAGAGTAAAGGTAAGTTTTCGAAGACGCGACTTCAGTGATAGACGCTCAACGATAGTCGCTCAGCGACTAACTTTCTACTGAATTTGCATGTTAAGAGTCGCTCAGCTAGGAAAACGGTAACATGTAAACTCAGAAGAGGAGTCCTCAGTGATAGTCGCCCAGCGACTATCGCTGGAGTCGCTTCTAGAAAAATAAAGCTTAAGTTGTAGGTTAATAGCTTTAAGATTAAGCCTAATTTACACTGGGTAACGTTCATCGCAGTTGCGTGCGATGTTAATTCCTTAATCGCGCGAAAATTGGCACGGCAATTGAACTGTGATGTTAAATCGGGAAGCGGGATGAGCATAAAGGAAGCAAGCAACTTTTTGTGCAAGCAGGTTGAGGAGTCAGATAATTTTCCGGAATATTCAGGTCATTTTTGTTTTTATTCTAATTGAATATTTAATTTCTTTTTTTAAGGTCCGTAGGCAAAACCAAGGACCCTTATATTTTCCTGTGTGTGTCTGTCCGTCCATCCGGTCGCCTGCTCTCACGGCTACACCTTTTGTCCGATCACTTTGAAATTTGGCATGTATGTGTATAGTACCTACCCTCACATTTTAAAAATATAGTGACTTAAAAAATTAGGCGAACAAAACATTGTTGTAATAAAAAAAACCATTTCATGCTTACAGCTGGTATAGGGCCTATTATTGATGATTTTATGAAAAATAACTAAATAAACATATAAATACCACTAATAAAATCCGTACACCAGTTGCAATTTTTTTTTAAATTTAGTTTTTGTTTTTAAATAGTTCTATGTCACACTAGAGAGAAAAATAGTTGGCACTTAATTAGATTGTTACTCCCCTTATAAACAAAACAGAGGTAAGTAACAATATAAAGAAGGTGTATAGAATGTTCTTCTTTAGACTCCTACTCCCCTTATAAAAATGGAAGTGTAATATTCCTTTGTCTTTATCCCAAAAAAATCATCTAAAACATACATACACACACACACATGTATGAAATGGCCTGAACACTTTATTTTGCTTATATCTCCTATACACATTTTGTTTCCGAGCTTCTTTGCTCCAAATAATTTGTAGAAACATCCTTTTCAATATTGAGTTTTGAAATAGATATACCTATAGAAATCATTTCATATTTTAATTCAAATTAAAACTTTCTGTGGCAATAAAAACACTATACTTTCTTTAAAAACATCAATGTAACAAAAATAGCCTGGGCATCTTTGTTAATTGACTCAACACCTATCACCTGCTTTTCTCAAGACGGCTCAACGCGTGCTGTCTAGCAGTAGCGTACACAGAAATTTTTTTCGGAGGGGGCCCAACCTAATTTAACTTATATGCGGGTTTAGCATATCCCATAATTTATTATAATTGTAATTTCTCCCCCTTTTCAACACTCTAATTTCAATTTCTAACCTCATATTTAATTAAATTAAAATCCTATGAGGTAACACCTCACTATGTGATGTGATCGTTCTAAAGAACGATTATGTCTCCGATTCCAATAATTCCAAGACAGAAATCTGTTCCAGTTATCAGACATTTTTGATCCCGTTTCTGGCTGTTAGTCTGTCTCTCGCTCAATCATTGCGAACAATTCTTAAAAACTACTCTTTCGATTTTAATGAAATTCGGATGGCAGTTAATTAGCATATAAAAGTCCATTGTTGGTCCTATATAAGGTCCAATCTTCTGGTCCCATTTCCCTCCACCACATTTCTCCACCTGCCACCATTTCTCTTCCACATGTGCACACACATACATTTATTTACACCTTATCTTCAAAAATATTCATCTGATTTTATAAAACTTATCTGATAGAAGCTCACAGATTAATTTTAACTCTCTGCGCTGTTTAAATTTTGGTAAATTGATACTTTAAATCATGTAAAAATCAAACCAATTTTGACTAATTTAAAAAAGGAGGTAAAATTAAGTAAATTTAACATGAATAAAGTATCAATATAGCAATATTTTAAGAGCGCAGACGGTTGAAATTATTCTTGGGTTATCTGCGGGCTACTTTAAACAAACCATTAAAATTTCATAAAAATCAGATGAGAACTTTTGAAGATATAGGTGTAAATAAATGTATGTCTGTGCGAATGTGGAAGAGAAATAAATAGGTGCAGAAGATTGAAACTTATCAGGATCAGCAATGTTATAACCTGGCTAATTATGACCTACCATCAAAATTTCAATAAAATTGGACGAATAGCTTTTAAGATATGTTGGTTCGCAAAAATTGAAGGAAAGGCGGACACGGGACCCAAACTGTACCCTGATGTTGAACAGATTTCTGTCTTGGAATGTTTGAAATCGGAGACATAAAAATTGTTCGTTCTTCAGAACTGTCACATATCTTCCGTTTCCTTTGGTAAGCTCGGAAGCAAAACGTGATCCATACTGCAAAAGCAAACGTGGATTTGGAGCACATACGAATTTCAAATTTTTATCTAGAAGAGAATTCTTCTCTAAGAAAATTAAATACCTATTGCAAAACAAAAGAATCATTCGCTCATTCGCTGGGTAATTACATGGGACATTTAACATCAAATGTTTTCTGAACGCTTTTTGAGTTTTTAGATTTAAATTTAATATTACTATGTAATATGAATCAGTTTTTTCACAAAATGATAAACCGATTTATTTATATTGCCTCTGTTTTCCCCACTACATGTCGACGAACACTAGTCCGACCTGAGTCAGCAAGAGGGGAATGCCGCATAGACAAGAGGACCCACGTAGCGTTCTACACACAATCCTGGTCCAAAACAAACATTTGCTACTAAAATCCACAACCATCATTTTCCCGTTTAAGCCAGTCTAGTGTGCATATTTTAATTCAATTAATTTAATTCCATCGGCAAAAGTTCGAGTTGACTCGGGCCTCATTTAATTTAATGTGCTTAACACCTAGGCCGAGCCGGCAATCGGGTCTATTATTGAACGCATCCCAATTTATTTTGATGCATAATTTCCATCGACAAAATCGGGCCTACTAGCAATCAGGCCGATTCATTGTACTCATCCTAATCAATTCAATGCACTTAATTCTATAGCAAAAAATCCGGGCCTAGCTGTCAATCGGAGCAGTCTATTTTTACGAATCCAAATTCAATTCATTGCATTAGGATTCGTAATGAATTGAAGCTGTCCTATAATGCAACCTATGCTATTGAACTGGACTAAAACCACAAAAAAAATCATTGAATTCAATTGGCGAAAAATCGGGCCCAGCTGAAATCGGGTCGATAAAGTTTAATGTTTTTAGTTCCACTGGCAAAGATCAAGGCCTAGTCGGTAAATGAGCCGATTTATTTCATGCATCCTAATTTAATTCAATGAATCTAATTCCATCAGCAAAAATCTCGGTCCAGCCAAAATCGGGCCGCTATAGTGTTTAATAGTTTTAGTTTCATCGACAAAAATCCGGGCCCAGCCGACAGTCGGGCCGTTATAATGTTTAATAAATTTAATTCCATCGTCCAAAATCCGGGCCCAGCGGACAGTCGGGCCGGTATAGTGTTTAATAAATTTAATTCCATCGGCAACATCCGGGCCCAGCCGACAGTCTGGCCGGTATAATGTTTAATAAATTTAATTCCATCGGCAAAATCCGGGCCCAGCCGACAGTCGGGCCGTTATAATGTTTAATAAATTTAATTCCATCGGCAAAATCCGGGCCCAGCCGGCAGTCGGGCCGGTATAGTGTTTAATAAATTCAATTCCATCGGCAAAATCCGGGCCCAGCCGACAATCGGGCCGGTATAGTGTGAAAAATTTAAACTGAATTTAATTCTATCGGCAAATCCGGGCCGAGCTTATTTGGGGTGATTAAGTGTATACACACCATAAGATAATACTTAATTAATTTCTTTTATTGGAAAATATTTACAGCCAATTCGAATGCATCTGTCATTACTGTGTTTTTTTGGTTTTAAGTGTATGGCGGGTCTTAGGTATGTAATCATTTCGGGGGGGGCCAGGGCCCCTTGGGCCCCCCCCCTGTGTACGCCACTGCTGTCTAGGGAATCCTAGTCTTAATGGGAAGCAGCGTGCAGCGGGCAAATGTGTAAAACAAATAAAGATTTACTTGAGCGCCAATTTATTTACTCTCATTTCCACCTTGTTATGTTTATCCTAATGTTTAAAGTTATTTTTGTGGTCAACAGCTGTTTTGAACAACCTTTGTTTAAAACATCTACCTTTAATTCTCCCATTTAACGGCCAAGAAAAACAATTTTACTGAACCTAGTGTGTTTGTATTTGTGATTTATAATCACTAATCTAACTGTTAAATATATAAAGCCAAAAATTACAAAACGCTCTCCCTAACTTCTCTCCTCTTCTATTCTCCTATACCAACCTGATAAATATAATATAATTTGACCTAATTGCTTACAACTGATTTAACATAGATATATATATATATATTTGGGCTCGAGTAAGAAGAAGACGAAATAAAAAATGTTCCGCTCTTAAATATAATATGTTAGGATATAACAGGAGGCTGCTCGGTTTTCATTTTTTAGTATTATATTTCGCCAATAGGAGCGTACGTTGGCAGCCCTCTTTAGGAGGGAAGGTGTAAAGTTTGGCTAAACTGTTGGCTTCACTGGATTCAATACCCAAAACATATCCGTGACTCAATGTTTTTCCATGAATTGAAGAAAATTTCAACACTGTCTTACCTTTGATTTAATTTTAATTTTAATTATACCTCTTTACGACCCCCCCCTCCCTCTCATTTATAGTTTATACAAATATTGCTTTCAAATTATATATCACAAAAGATTTATCATCATACTATTTGTATAAAAATTATTCTTCCTTCACTTCTTTTAATGTTCTATGATAACCAAAATAGCTTGATGAAGTCGCAGTAATCAATAGTACAAATAAAGTTTTAGAAATATTAAAATATAAATACATTTTTTAAAATGTTTTATGACTATGACAGTCCCCCAATTAAATAAAAGGTGTTTTCCACGCCGAACAACATATGGCTCGTCCAATTCACAATCTATTGATGCAATAATTAATATGAAGAATTTCGCCTACTAGGAAATTAAAGCCATAGGCACTTCTTTACTTTAGCACCCCTCTTGGTTCTAAACAATAAACAATAGTCTGTCCTGCAAAATTCTCAAAGGTTTGTGTGTTTGTCTCCCCAAGACATTGAGACTCCTGGGGCAGTTTTATATTTAATATTTGATTAGACTAAGGGATATAATCACAATTATATACACAAGTGTGACATTCCTTTGTCCCATGGTAAATTGGAATAAATATCCCTTCGTCTTAATAGTAATTTAGACTAATGAATATAATATGCTACACTGTATATGTTCTTTTTGTCTGAATAACTATTAACACAAAGGGATATTGGGGGGGGGGGGGGGGATGCTAAAGTAAAAGAGCCACACAATTACTGACTTCGGTTGCAGCTCTTCCTTTGAAGGAGATTCTAATGCTGTCCCTCTCCCTTTTTGGATCCCTTAAGCCAAAACTTTATTAACAAAACAATAATTGAGCTTACGTTTTACTTAATTTTTTCTACGACGCTTTGACAAAAAAATTAAAGTGGACCTAATTTAATTTAAAATTAAATAGAGGTCATAAAGTCATAATACATCTATAAAAAAATTGGTTAATTATAATTCTTCTACATCATCCCTAATTCCCAACCGATTTTAACTGAGAACCTAGTTTATTATTAATAATTATTTATCAGTGGTTTTGACTAGAAGGATTAATTGGTCAGGAAGTTAATTTATATTTTTGGTTTTAAAAATTCTCAGTATGTCTTTATTATATTCTGATTTTTTTTTTTTTTTTTTTTTTTTTACACTTGAAAAACAGTACGAATCCTGTTCATTAGGTAAAAAGAAAAATAATATTTGTATATTAAAAAAATACCATTTTTTGATGTCTTATTTCAGACACTTTTTACTTCATTTATTTTAAAACGAACTGATGTCACCCTTTTTCCTCATCATCTTTTGAACTCCATTTGTTTGGTGAAATATTCAGTGGAAAATAAATATCCGAGTTCATTGGAAACTCAGTTGAACGTGGCAAATTGCTTGTAGAAATGAAGCATTTGGAGCGTGGTGTCTGCATCATAGGCTGCCAAATCTAGAACATTTACCTCTACCGAGTCCAATGTACTCTTCAGCTAAATATAATTCACCTACAATGCAGAGAGACCTCATCACATGCGCAGTTAAACCGCATAACCTTCTCTAATATTTTTATTTATAGGCATAAATAATAATCTTTTTAAAATAACTTTCGTTCTAATTAACTCTAGATTATAGTCATAAATTAAATACACCACTTAATAAATCACAATAACAAATGTTGTATAAAGGCAGTTTTCGACTACTTAAATTGATCAATAATTTTACTTTTTCGCGAATTTTATCTGTATGTATTAAAGAACTAAGGCGCGCATCACGTAAGTACGTTAAGCGATAATCACCGGTTTCTGTACGATTAAGTTAAAATGATTAAGGTAAAATTTTAATAGTTGCATATTCTTTTTCTTCACTTCAAGACCTTTAAATTGATGTATAATATATCATGTGAATAAAAACTTTTTTTTTCAGTCGCCCATATTGGCCGCCATCCTTAAAATATTTTATCTACGATTGATAAGAAATATCAACATTATATCTCTGTTTAGATGCGTTGAAAGTGATTATTTACGTACTTGTATTATTTGCGCATGCGCGTCTCATAGTTCTGAAGAATTCCTCTTCTTTACCACACTAGTGCGGTAAAGAAGAGGAATTCTTCAGCTTTACGCACGATTAGCTAGTTTGTTTACATTTAACAAAACTAATTTGCTGTTCTTTTATTAAAGTAGCTGTTTATATCGAGTTTTTAGTGAAAAACAATGAGTGAATTAAGTGGCTTTGACGAAAATGTGGAGAATAATACTCCTCCAGAAATAATTAATTCGGCAAAAAATACAACTCAAGAATTAATGCCATCTTTATCAAGAGAGAGATACGAACTTACATACAGCAAGTTTATTTTTTTCTGTATTTATAATTAAATCTAACAATCGTAGATAAAGTACGGTACGCAACTCGAGCGAAAACGGCATTTTGCATTGCTCGTGTGGTTTTACAACCCTCGCTGTCGCTCGGGTGCAAACTCCACACTCGCATGCAAAATGCTACTTTCCGCACTTATGACGCGTAATGTACTAAAGTGTGAAAACTCCAAAAAAATTTACAGTTGTCACAAATGCCGAGATGCACCTGAGGTTATTGGTATTTTACCATGTTATAAAATACCATGTTATGGTATTTTATGGCTTGTTTCAATTCTTGCCATCCTGCCTTTTGAAGAACTAAAGTTACTTCCCCTAAACAAGGTACCCACTTTCTGTGGGTCTGTTAGCTTGCTTAGAGGATAGAGAACTATAAGATGGATTATATTAAACCGGGTTTGCACCGTGGATCCGCAATTGAGGTTTAACGGCTTAAGATTTTTTTTTTTTTTTTAAAAAGTCCCCCCCCCCCCGGGGGGGATAGAGTTAACAAGCGTAAGTGGAAGCAGGGGTAGTAGTATTCGCACTAAGTTAATTAAATATTAATAAGAAAATTATGAACCGAAAGCCCAAAAGTGATAGTGCTCCATCATGTTCATACCATAAAACTTTTCCCATGATTAATGGAATATCATCGAAAAGTGTGGGTAAGTTTTCATCACAAAGTCGTGTTATGTTGCAGCTGACACATCATTCGGAAAAATGTGTGGTCCAATTACTGAATTGTTAAGCAGTCCACTCCAGATATAATATTTATAGACATGGACCATCTCCGATAAAAACAAAACTTACACGATATTGATGTGGATTTTCATCAGTACTTCCAAGAACGACGATTATTTAATTGCAGCATGATTATTAGTTACATCTAGGTGCCTTTCTTTCTTTTCAGTAGATTAAAATTGCGTTATAATAACTAAATTAAAATGGCCTTTTCTCTACACATCTTATAATTTTATTGTCCGGTTGGCGTCGGCGTGGAAATTGTTGTGCATAATAAACATCAGCGGCTCGAGCACTATTATAAAAACACAAAGTGCTTTCAACTTATCAACATATTCACGATTGGAATAATAACGATCCATTGTTTATTGGATTGGAAGATTTTTTTGTAAGATTAAAAACTATTAATTAGAAAAGTTATTAACGGCTACTGCTGTAACATTCGTTGTTAGATTACTATTAAAAAAATCGGTCCGAGACAACTCAGACAAACTTTCTCATATACGAGTTCATAATAACTTGGCCCAGTGTTTTTCATATAGTATCAGTTTTCGTTGGTACATTGAATTATTATTGAACATTTTATCAAAATATATCATAAAAATAAGTTCTCCTTTTTTTAAAATATAAGGGGAATCGAACCCGGCCTCTCTCCCTCCGAGTTTAAAGCTATTTTCTCAGGAACTAGATTTTTTCCGAGGAAAACAGCTTATATCGTTAGATTCGTATTTAAATGGACTACATTTTAGAATTTTTTAATCAAAATTGTCGGATCCCAAATTTGGAGCTCAAATTCATTTCTCGATTTCACCTCAGGGTATGATTTTTCTGAACATGTATGCCAAAGTTCCTCAAAATCGGCCCAGTAGTTTAGGCTCCAGGCGTCTGCACAGACAGACGTCAGACGACAGAGGACAGACGGACATTTTTTAAAAACTACTGTTTTGGACTCAGGGGACCTCAAAACATGTCTCTCAAAATCGAATTTTCGCGTCATCACAATACTTTCTCTTAATATGAGAAAGTAAAGAATCGGTCTGAGACAACTTAGACAAGCTTTCTCATATACGAGTACATAATTTCATAGCCCAGAGTTTTCCATTTATTAGTTTTCATGGGTACAATTAATTATTATTGAAAATTTCATCCAAATTTATCATAAAAATAATACTTTTCTCGGTGGGGAATCGAACCCGGCCTCTCTCCGTCCGAGTTTAAAGCAATTTTCTCAGGAACTAGATTTTTTCCGGGAAAACGGCTTATATCGTAGATTTGTGTTCAATTGGACTGCAGTTTAGAATTTTTTTAATTAAAATCGTCGGAACCGTTTTAGAGAAACACATTTTTTTTCACGTTTTTTCAGAGTTTTTGGGGGGTAGCGCCCCTAAATTTTGAGCTAAAATTAATTTCTCAATTTACCCTCGGGGTATAATTTTGCTGAACATGTATGCCAAAGTTAATCAAAATTGGCCCAGTAGTTTAGGCTTCAGACGACTGCACCGACGACAGACAGAAATTTTTTAAAACCCACTTTTTTGGACTCAGGGGTCATCAAAAACCTGCTCACCTTCCTACTTCCTACAGACCCATTAGCCTCCTCCCAGTCATGGGTAAAATCCTTGAAAAACTTCTCCTTCGCCGAATGATTCCTATCCTTAAGCCTGGGCCACACTTGGCCGACCTTTGGCAATAGACCCATTCACAAATATTTGATTCCAACATTTGACTCCCCCTGCAGTAATGACGCACCAGTGACTAGGCTGGCCACACATTGGCACAATGTTCCTTGGCCAATATTTGTTTCCAATAAAAATAAACAATACGCGGTTTCTCCCGCGCCCGTGAGAGTTGAAATAAATATTGCTGTAGGTATTTCAACACTCTCATCAGTTCTGCTGGATGCAGCCCGCGGGTATTAAATTTAACAAAAACATTAATTTAATTTTTAAAAAATAAAAAATAATAGCACTAATATGTCATAACGTCACCTGCACAACTTATTGGTCTAGAACATTCAAAATTGGAAGTTAGTTTCTTTTTAATGATATAAAAGGAAAATCCTTATGCAAAAGGGTTTTCCAGTCAGCATCTAAAAGTTCTTGAGAGAAATTAACTCGCAATATATCACTAAGCATTTATTTATAAACAAGCATGATTGAATTAAAATCATGATTACTTTTAATTTTATGATTAATTATAATTGCAAAATTAATTTAATTTATTATATAATAATTGAATACATTTATTATATAATAATATATTCAATACATTTATTTGTACATGTATCTGTATTTAATATGCATTTAATTAATTAATTTCTATAGAATAATTCAATTATTTTTAATGATAAAACATTCATATTATATATTCTATATTTATATGCGTGATGTTGTAGAACTTTGGACCAATGTGTGGCCAGACGTTTTGGATGTTGGGGAAAGGAAGGCGAGGCTCCTTTGTATCGGTATTGGATATTGGAAGGTTGGTCGTTCTCTTCGACCAACCTTCCAATACCTTCCAAACTCAAACATTTGACGATATTTGCCAATGGTAGAGCGGCCACACTTGGAACCTTGGAAGGTATTTGGCAAATGTCGGCCAATGTGTGGCCTCGGCTTTAGCCCATACCTTCCTGACCATCAATTTGGTTTCCGTTCCCGTCACTCCACCATCCAGCAATGTCATCGCCTCGTCGATGTAATTGCCTCCTCCCTTGAGAAGAAAAAGTATTGTTCAGCTGTCTTCCTTGATGAAGCTCAAGCTCTTGATAGGGTGTGGCATGCTGGACTGCTTTGGAAACTCAAAAGTATCCTCCTCTTCACTTATTATCTCATCCTTAAATCCTTCCTCTCTGATAGATATTTCCGTGTAAGTCTAGGATCCTCCTTTTCATCCATCTGCCCTTTTAGTGCTGGTGTACCTCAGGGCAGTATCCTAGGACCTCTCCTTTACTTACTCCCTCTATACCCACGACATTCCACAGCATCCACTGTCGGTTCTTGCCACCTTCGCGGATGACAAGGCTATCCTCTCTGTACACAAGAATCCTCAAACTGCATCTGATAATGTACAAAGTCACCTTCTTCTCCTAGAACCTTGGCTAAGGAAATGGAGGATAAAAATAAACGAACAGAAAAGTGTGCACGTCACCTTCGCTCTTCGCCATAGCACTTGTCCTCCAGTCATCCTTAACCAAGCTCTTATTCCTCAATCCGATTCAGTCCGATACCTTGGCCTTATCCTCGACAGACGTCTTACTTGGCAACAACATACGAAAACAAAACAAACTGACATAACAACACGATACAAGTTACTGCTTCGTCTTCTGGATCGTAGGTCCAAGCTTTCTCTTAATAACAAACTTAAAATTTATAATGTAGTCATAAAACCAGCTTGAAACTAAGGTTTGGAAGTGTGGGGTAGCACCAAACCTTCCAACTCCGATTTTGAATGTGTAGGAAATTTCGGTTATGGAAAGAGAAATGAAAGGGGTTTAAAACTGATAGAGTTCACGAACGGAAATAATTTATTCATTATGAATACTTAGTTAAAAATCTTTAGAAGAAAAGTGGACTTGGGTCACACCGGACGGACTAACAAGAAATGAAATAGATTTTATAATTGTTAATAAGAAGGCAATTGTCGTAGATGTAGAAGCGGTGGATTCAATTAATATAGGAAGCGATCACAGACCTTTACGTGGGAAGCTAAATCTAAAAATTAGATAAAATAAAGGTAAGCACCTTGTCAACATAAGTAGATACAACTCACAGAACGATCCCGAAAAATTTGAAGAAAGATTTAAACAAGAAATAGAGAAAATAGAGGAAGAAAATGACATTGAAAAATGCTTAAAAAAATTCACTGACGCTATAAAATGCTCTAGGGAAAAAATTGCCGAAGAAAATAAAAAAAGAAAAGATTCGAAATAGTAAATTACCAAAGGATATAGCAAAATTGCTGAAGAAAAGAAGACAGTTGAAAAGAGAAGGAAAAGATAAAATAAAATTTAGTGAAGTTTCAAAGTTGATAAGAAGAAAAATGAAAGAATGTAGCTACGAGAAGAAGATCAGGGAATTAGAAGAAGTACTAAATAACGGAGGTAGTTTAAAAAGATATTGGAGATCACAAGCGACAGGGAAAAATAAAATAATAGCTATGAAGAACAGAGAAGGAGTGATGGTAAATGATAAAACTGAGATAATAGATGCAATAGCCGAATTCTATAAAGATCTGTATAAAGGAAATTTTGTCTATAACGAAGATACAAACGGTGAAGGGAAAATGCAGCAGGACGAAGATAGCGTGCAAGACGTAATGACGGATGAAGTAGCCTGGGCAGTGAAAAAACTGAAAAATGGAAAAACTTGTGGAAAGGATGGAATTACAGGGGAAGATATAAATAAGTAGGCGGAGAAACGATGATAAAAGCTATTACACATATCTGTAATGTATGTCTGAGATGCTGCAAGATCCCGCGAGAATGGCTATTAGCGCAACTGATTCTGATATTTAAAAAGGGAGATAAGTACAATATCGAGAACTATCGCCCTATAAGCCTATTAGCCATAACTTATAAAATATTTATGACAATAATAACGAAAAGAATTGAATCTAATTTAGATGAAAATATTCCCGTCAATCAAACTGGGTTCAGAAAGAACTTCTCTACATTAGATAACATCTTTGTAGTTAAACAACTGATAAAGCGAGCTCAGGACTACCATTTTCCACTAGTTATGGTTTTTATAGATTTTCGGAAGGCCTTTGACTCCGTATATAAAAATGAAGTCAAAGAAATGTTCAGCAATGCCGGAGTAGAGAAGGAATACATCAGAATAATTAAGTTTATATACGACCATGCTAAGACCGAAATCAGTATAGGCCAAGAGAAGAGAACAATAGAGTTAAACAGAGGAATTCGGCAAGGTGACGTTATGTCTGGGAAAGCCTTAATAAATGTTTTAGAAAAAGCCTGTAATCAATTAGAATGGGATGGACTAGGTGTAAAAGTAAATGGCAAATGGCTCAACTTATTAAAGTTTGCAGACGACCTAGTTTTGATTGCCAAGAGTATCGGGGAAGCAAGATTCATGATGAAAGATATTGTAGAAAAAGGAAAAACAATTGGATTAGAGATCAACGGAAATAAAAGCAAAATTATGAAATTAAATATAGATGAGAAAGCAAGCATCACGGACGGAGAAGGATATATATTAGAGGAAGTAGAAGAATTCATATACCTAGGAGTGAATATTAGCAGCAAGCAGCAAGATGAACACAAATGGAGGATGGAGGATGTTCAACAGGTACCGACATCTCTTTAGATCGGACGTGAAGATAGAAGCGAAAAAGAAGCTCTGGACGATGTGTGTCCTACCAGTTATGACTTACGGTTCGGAAGTCTGGACACTCACTGAAAAAAATATAAAGAAAATCAGGACTGCGCAGAGAATGATGGAGAGGGTCATACTAAACATAAAAAGAAAAGATAAGATAAAAAATCGCTGGATTCGTGAGCAGACAGGAATGGAAGATATAGGAAATGTGGTGATGACTAGAAAATGGAACTGGGCTGGACATATAGCCAGAACTGTAGATGACAGGTGGACCAAAGCGATGATAGACTGGTACCCGAGGAACCTAAAGAGGAAGCGGGAAGACCTGGACAGAGGTGGGACGAGGAGATGAGGAAGGTTTGCGGGGGAGTCACTTGGCAAAGGGTTGCAAATATGAGGCAAGAGTGGAAAAGAATGAGAGGAGTCTTCGTAGACGTTTGGTTTTACCAAAATTAATTATTCATAAAATTAGTAGGTAAAATTAATATATTTGAATGGAAAGAAATTAATAAATAAGTAGGTAACATGAAAGGAGCAACTAAATACCTGTATAAGGTACCACGGCTTGAGCCGATTTGTGGAAAAAATGTAATTTTCAATTGAAAAAAAAAAAAAAAAAAAAAAAAAAAAAAAAATGCTATACTTATTATTTTTGTAGATTTTGTTCTTTTTTCACAATAAATGGTTATTATTATTATTATTATTATATCATAAAACCAGCTTGGACCTACGGTTTGGAAGTGTGGGGTAGCACCAAACCTTCCAACTCCCGTCGTCTCCAAATCATCCAGTCCAAAGTCCTTAGAAAAATCACTAATGCTCCATTCTATGTCTCAAATCTCACTCTCCACAATGATCTCAACGTTCCCTTCGTTCGAGATAACTCCTCTCTACCCAATCTATACCAGACAACCCTCCTCGACGCCTGAAGAGACAGTGGCCTAGGGACTTATTAAATATACATATATATAAAATCTGTAATTGTTCTGCTATCTACTATTATCTCATTTATATAATTATTCAAGAATATTAACTATTTATCTTATACATTTAATTAATTAATATCTCACTTCACCTCTATCTACATTTATCATTATTACTCATTATTAATCCTCACGCCAAAAAGGGGTAGACGAGATCATAATTACTTAGCCCAGTGTTTTCCGTTCATTTTTTTTTTTTTGTGTGTTTTCGTAGGTACATTTATTATTATTCAACATTTCATCAAAATTTATCGTAAAAATAACTTCCTCGGCGGGGAATCAAACCAAGCCTCTCTCCGTCCACGTTTAAAGCTATTTTCTCAGGAACTAGATTTTTCCCGGGAAAACGCTAAATATTGTTAGATTCTTATTTAAATGGACTACATTTTAGAATTTTTTAATCAAAGTCGTCGGCCCCGTTTTTGAGAAATACTTTTTTTTAGAGTTGGGGGTAGCGCACCCAAATTTAGAGCTAAAACTAATTTCTCGATTTCGCCTCGGAGTGTGATTTTTCTAAACAATTTCGTCAAAATCGGCGCTGAAGTTTAGGCGCCAGAAGTCTGCACAGACAGACGACAGACATTTTTTTTAAAAAACACTTTTCTGGACTCAGGGGACCTCAAAACGTGTAAATCCATTAAAATCTTAAAATCGAATTTTCGCGCCATCACAGTACTTCCTCTTTTTTTTATGAGAAAGTAAAATTGATAGAATTTCTAGATGGATATTTATTAAACATTATTTATTTTTTTACATATTAATTACACATTATTGTAAGAAGGTAAAGAGGACATTGAGATACGTTGCGTAGTACTCTAAGGCAGCATAGCACGAAACAAAAAACCTGCGTGGCACAGTTTTCCTCGCTTAGCCTGGGCGCACATTGAGACGCAGGTGACGTAGAGCAGGGCAGCACAGAGTTTTCCACCCTAGAAATATACAATATCGCGCAAAATGAAACGTCAGATCAACTTGCGTCGGGTAGGCCACGCGTGGTTCAGTACCGCCAACCCCTGCTCGCGTCTTAATTCGGTTGGTTTCGGGTATATTATATCTGCGGTTGAAAAAAACTGTGCTGCCCTGCCCTGCGTCATGTGTCATATTGTAGTGTTGAAATCCCCCCCCCCCCGCTCCACCGAGCCAAAATTTAATTTGTTTAAATTTTAAACAATTCCCTGGACAAATAAACATTTATACGCGATGCAATTTTTAAGTCATTTTATTTTTAGATAAAATAGTATCATTTGAACCTCTAAATAATTGATTTTCTTCTTTTTAGTGTTCTTTAAATTGGATGTAAAAACTAAATGACTTCATTTCCCTTATTCTCCTAAGATTTTTCCTTATTCTCTTGCGTTCCATCCCTGAAAGTAATAAAGTAACAAAAATATAATAAAGAAAATACAAATAATCATAACTTAATAATTACCTCTTTGAATGTAATTAATAAGTTATTAGTTTTGTTTAAATAAATAAAATATTGCTTCCATGTATTATTTTCTGTTTTCTTCTATGTTGTTATAGTTTTATATTATTTTTAAATCTGAAAAAGATGAATAAATATTATGTTTATGTGTATGTAAGTAAGTAATTTATGCTTAGAATACGATATTGCATAAGGTAATATTACTAATTTTGGAGTTTAACTCATTTAAAATTTAAGATACATTATATAATATATATACAATATGTAATGTCAAATATTGTAAGGCCAGACTCCTTGGTAAGATTCTTGTATGACTTATAGCAATAAATTCTATTCTATTCTATTTAATAGTTATAATTCATAGAGTAAAATATAAAATAAAATAAATAATAAAATATCTTAATTTTGCGGGGGAGTTACATGGCAAAGAATAGTCTTGAATGGAAAAGATGAAAATCGTCTATTCAAGAACATGGCTTAATGATTGTGATTAGAATAAGAAAAAGTAATAAGAAAATTTAATAGAAAAAGTAAATAACTAAAAAATAATAGTAATACATCTGTACATGGCTGCGGAAGTGTCTTAATATTTTCCAATACTATTAAAGCGTTTAAATTTTCTTTTCAAGGTCTTCAGGGGTATAATAAAAAACCAACTCCGTTTTTATTACTTGCATTTATTAACTATTTTAAATCAGATAACTTTGATTTATAAATTATTATTTTAAATTGTTATGTTGAAAAATGTGTATACTAAATATAAATGTAAAAGATATTTGTCCAATCTAAAATTTAAAAAATCGGTCCGAGACAACTCAGACAAACTTTCTCATATATGAGTTCATAATTATTTAGCCCAGTGTATTCCATTTATTAGTTTTCGTATGTAAATTTAATTATTATTGAGCATTTCATTAAAATTTATCATAAAAATAATTTCTCCCGGGCGGGGAATCGAACCCGGGCACTGTCGGTCCGTGTTTTAAGCTTTTTTCTCAGGAACTAAATTTTTCCCGGGGAAACGGCTTATATCGTTGGATTCGTATTTAAATGGACTATATTATAGAATTTTTTAATCAAAATCGTCGGAAACGTTTTCGAGAAATCATTTGTTTTCACGTTTTTTCAGAGTTTTTGGGGGGTAGCGCCCCTAAATTTGAAGCTAAAATTCATTTCTCGATTTCGCCTCGGGGTATGATTTTTCTGAACATGTATGCCAAATTTTGTCAAAATCGGCCAAGTAGTTTTGGCTCCAGGCATCTGCACAGTCGACAGACGACAGACGACAGACAGACGACAGACAGACAGACAGACGACAGACAGACAGACATTTTTTAAAAACCACTTTTTTGGACTCAGGGGACCTCAAAACGTGTAAATCCATCAAAATCTCAAAATCGAATTTTCGCGCCATCACAATACTTTCTCTTTATATGAGAAAGTAATAATCATAGGGAAGTACTTACGTCCAAGTTCTTTTTAGGGTTTTGTAGAAGATTAAGCATGCCCGCTATGTAATTATTATTATTTAAGGGTCCGGGTTCGATCCCCCAGGGGGGTCACAATGTTTTTCATCGGTAATAACGACAAGAAAAATTCATTTTTTCATACCATTTTCATCGCTTCACCATAAGGTATAACCATGAATTATTTCGAAATTTTAGGACCACCTGTTATAAAGTGGTTGGGGAGGGGGAAAATGTTTGGGGGTATATTTTGACTTATAAAATTAATAAAGAATGAAAAATTTAAAAAAGAAAATATATATTTGAATCCTACTCTTCACCAGCTTTCATATGATACCCAACTCAAAATTTTAAAAAAATAAAATTTTTGGCGCACTTCATATTTTCGCGCCCAAATTGGCAATTTTTTTTAAAAATTTGGGATGAACTCCCGGAATTTTCATCGCCCCACAATAAGGCATTAGCATGAATTATTTCGAAATTTTGGGTCCAGCCGAAGTATAGTGGTTGGGGGGGGGGGGATTTTTTTTTGGGTATATTTTGATTTTTTACCCAATAAGGAATGCAACATTTACAAAAGCTTATATATATTTGTGTCCTACTCTTCAGCAGCTTTCATTTGATACCCCACTCGAAAATTAAAAAAAATATAAATTTTTGAGTTTACAACATTTTTGCGGATTGCGCATGCGCATATTTAATTTTGAACTTTATATTTTTCCTGTGGTTGGGTCAAAAAGTTGCACCAGTATTTCAAATTTCAGCTCTTTAGCTTAAACGGTTTGGGCCCTATGAACCAAAGAGCGACGGACAGACGGACACATCACCCTCGGCATAAGGGTTTTGAGAAGAATCTACAAAACCCTAAAAAATCAGGCTCAAAATGTCCCAAAGTAGGGATGAAATATCGCAAAAAACATAGTTGGTTTGTTATACCGCTGAAGACCTAGAAAAGAAAACTTAATTGAAAATTAAAGGGGACTGCAACAAAAATGGATTAAAGCGTTTTTTTACTTTCTCATATAAAGAGAAAGTATTGTGATGGCGCGAAAATTCGATTTTGAGTTTTTGATGGATTTACACGTTTTGAGGTCCCCTGAGTCTAAAAAAGTGGTTTTTAAAAAATGTCTGTCTGTCGCCTGTCGTCTGTGCAGACGCCTGGAGCCGAAACTACTGGACCGATTTTCATGAAATTTGGCATACATGTTCAGAAAAATCATACCCCAAAGCGAAATCGAGAAATGAATTTTAGCTCCAAATTTGGGGGCGCTACCCCCCAAAAACTCTGAAAAAACGTGAAAAAAAATTTATTTCTCGAAAACGGTTCCGACGATTTTGATTAAAAAATTCTAAAATGTAGTCCATTTAAATACAAATCTAACGATATAAGCCGTTTTCCCGGGAAAAATCTAGTTCCTGAGAAAATAGCTTAAAACGCGGACGGAGAGAGCCCGGGTTCGATTCCCCGTGCAGGGGAAGTTATTTTTATGATAAATTTTAATGAAATGTTCAATAATAATTAAATTTACATACGAAAACTAATAAATGGAATACACTGGGCTAAATAATTATGAACTCGTATATGAGAAAGTTTGTCTGAGTTGTCTCGGACCGATTTTTTCTATAATTGACCGAGCGAAGCGTCTTAGTTCTTTTAACTCGACTACTCGACCGTTTGGCATTTCGTTTGTCTGTCTCTTAATGTTTATAAATCGATTGTCTTTGCGAGGGAGGCCGCAGGTCGACCAAGCTGTGGTGTGCGGCGAGGGCGCGTATTCATTGTCCGTCGAATGGGGAATGGGGGGTAAAAATTTACTGTATTTTAAGGCTCCACGGTAAAAAACAAAAAAATAATTATACCCCGCCTCTTGATTTTCGGAAAAATTTCGAGTTGGTAATGCCAAAATTGGTTGACCAAACATCGAGTAAGGGCAGTTTTAAACCACTCCTTAAGGGTGAAAATCGGCCCCAAAGGGCGAAATAGTGTGTTTTTTTTAATTTCTGTACTGGTGGGTGTGTTTGTTGTATAGAGATATAAATTTCTGGACATTGTTAAGGTTATAGTGTATTTTTAGGGAAAAATGCTATACGTCGCGTCGGGAAGTTTTCCGGGAAGAGGGTTCATTTTCAACGAGAAATCGTCTACGGTCAAAAAGGGTTTTAACACGTTTTTACGTATAACCTTTAAAATAATTGGAAAACACGAAAATCGTGTTTTCCCGAAATTTCGACTTTGACCTTCTGTACCGTTCGCAATTTTAATCGGACGGGGTTCAAAATGGTATCGGACTTAAGGTCAAATTGTCCTCTTTAATAATCCGGTTTGTTTTCATATTTCCGATTCCTTTTTCGGGAGCTCCGTTACAACCCGTTCCAAAAGGTTTTTGTCGGCTTTAGGAAAGCAGGTGGTGGCAGGAATGGATGCAGATAAATAGTTACGCAGGTTATTTTTCGTAAACATGAATCTAACTTTAGATGTAGTCGAGTGATTTTTTATTGTTGCTAAAAGTGTTCATTTTAAATTAAAATGGAACAGATGAATCAAGTGATACATTCAATAAATTGAGAAGTGAGTATGAAAAATATCACCTCTTGTATGTTCTTTACTTTACTTAAATACAAATTTTCTCTGCAATAATTTATTGCCACCATTTGCCTAAAATATTTAGTGTAATTGTTTTTTTTTTCAAAAGTATCTTGGAAGATCAAGAAATCTTTTAGCGATTAGCGTTACTTTATCCATGATTCAACAATAAATAATAAACAGCAAGCAAGAACATAATATAAATAGTAAGTGCTATTTATAACTAAGAAAAAGTTATAATTAAATAAACAACTATAGACGACCGACAGCCATCAGAATCGGACATAGCACAATTAGTGTGGCACTTAAATTCCTCAAAAACTCAGGTGGGATCATCTGTGGGTCAGTCTCTATCTATTCATCAATTCTGAGCAAAATCGATCAGTCAGACCTTGATAAATTGATGTTAGGTGAATTTGTTTGTCTAAGCAAGCGCAGAGGCTACTATAAATAAAATTAAAATGACATTTATACGGGACCATAAAGGGCATAACCTGCAAAATTCCTGAACATTTCGTCGAAATCGGAAGAAAATTGCGGATGCATGTGGCTCTTACGTTTGCGAATGTGGAGTGTCTATGACTGATGACTGATACGATCATAATGAAATCTTTGATCCTCAACTATCCTCCGTATTTGAGTGAAATCGGACCATTAGGTCAAGAGGAATTGATGTTTATACCTGCGCAAAGGCTACTACTGATCCGCGAGCGATCAAATTCACAGGAGACCATCCGGTAAATAACCCTGTAACCCCTGAAAATTTCCTAATAATCGGAAGGATAAAAATTGTGGAAGTAATGGTGTGACAAGCATTCGAGGACACACAGACCGAAAGACAAACACGAAACTAATTTTTTTCAGGAAGGTCTAAAACGAAAAATGCGAGTGGACCTTTTTACTTTGGAGGGGTAATAAAATTGTCACCTCCCAAAAGTGAACACGATGCATCCACTACCTTGGTAGATTCAGAAAGAATAAGTATACATGTGATTATTTTTAAAATGAATCCAGAATAAATATTAGAGTAAATACTTACTGCATTGCAACTGCATTACCTACTACTACTGCATTACTACTACTGTAGTTCTGCAGTAACTACTACTGCATTACTACTGCTACTACTACTGTCTACTACTGCATTACGACCATCCAAACCATGTGATAATAATCGGTAGAATAAAAAATACCCACCAATACTGGTAATTAATTCCTTGTGGGTAATCTAAAAAATAAAAAAATATATCAATAATTTTTTGTAAATATAGAAACTATACATACAGAATACATTTTTATTTTTATAGAACATAGAATAGGGAGAGGGGGGAAAAGTCACATCGTTTACTTGTACTGGATAAATCAGACCTAGTAGAACTTACTTGGACGAGGGAAACTAGGCTACACCTATGATCTCACAACTTTTCACGCGAGACTTGGCTTATTTTTTTACATAAGTGCTTTTGTAGGGATTTCACTTGGCTTATTTTTTTACATAAGTGCTTTTTTTGGGATTTCACTTCTTCTTGTAAGTATATAATAGAAAGATAATGAAAAAAATATTAGGAAATAAAGAGTAGGAATGATAAGAATTGTTTAGAAGCAATGGTTTGAAACACACAGATAAGGTATGCAACGCGGTGGGTGTTCAAATTGAACTAAATAATTATCTTAAACAATACTGTCAAATCAGTGTCAACCTCACTTATTCCAATGTAAAATTCTACAAATGAGAGTTAAATATTTCTTTAGTTTTAAAGTACTCTACTAGGTAGCGCTAGTAGCGCAAGTTTTAATTTTTAATTAATTTTGAATAGGCGGATTTTTTTAATAGCCTTTATTATGGGCAAAGAAATAGATTTTTGCGGATTTTTGAATTTTTCCTTTATGCGTATATTAAACTCTACCTATAAACTAAATTTAAAGTTTCTAGGATTGCTAGAAGTGGCTTAGAATTATGATGAGTCAGTGACAAAATAGCAAAACATTAGGTTCATATATCTTATAAACCAATATAGGTAGAGGTGTGAAATTTATATTTAATTATAGTTCAGTCTGTAATTAACTCTAACTTAAAATTAATTTTGCATATCTAAGTATCATTAATAAGATTATAGAGTGGAGTCCAAAGTGCCTTGAAATGGTTCCAGTAAAGGATGGTACGGCTGTGCTCGACTTGGCCGGGGCGCTGCCGTGCCCCCAGATTCTATAGAAGTGTGTCTTCAATTTTTGTTTTGAATTTAATTTTTGATTTCATTTCACTTTTTGATCTTAAAACTTCTGAAAATAAACTAAAATTTAACAATAGCGCATTTTCAGCAATTTTTGAACCACAGTTTTGAATAATATTTTTCAATACAGTCAAGATCGGTAGTTTACTTCATTTCTAAACTTTTCAAAAAATAGACCACTCTCAAGGCTTAAGAACAAGTAGGAGTTATTAAAAAGGAATGGCTGTTTCTTGAAAACCTACAAATATTTTTAAGTAAGCAATTCAACTAAAGTAACTGACAATGTTTTTTAATTAAATATAAGGTTGCTAAGTACGAGATTTCAGATCACAAAGGGTCCGTAGGCAATTTAACAAAAGGGAATTGTGTGTTAGAAGTTGTTGTCAGAATATCTCGTACGAGGTCGATAACCAGTATAGTCGGCCCTGCCTTTTTAAGATGATTATTTAAAATGTTGGCCATTAAAAGTTTGTTTTAGATTTAAATATGAACCGTCTAATATAGCAGATGAAACTACTCCGAAATCTCTTGCTCAAACTGTTCATAAGATATTAAATATGTAAGATTTCAGCGGCAAAATCATTATTTTCTTAAAAAAATATGCAACAAATGAAAAATGCCTTAAAATACCTGAAAGTTGAGGAGCACTGGTGGTAGTTGCAGCATTCTTACAATAATGGTTTACTCTTTTGTCAGTAAAAATGTCTACTTCATATCTGCAAAAAAAAGTATATATTATACATGTATATAAATAGTATATGTAGTAAATGTATATATTATAGTCTTATTTATATGGTCACACAGGATATATAAAAGAAATTAAAACAAATCTGTTCACAACATTCGAACTAAACATTCTTATATACCCAGTAATACGATATTTGGGATGCAACCCAGCGAATTATCTGCTTGGGGTGATATGCACCTCTCCTTATCAGTGACGCAAGATAGGCCCTGTTGGGCTCACGTCTCGTCGTCGTTGTAATTGAAGTCGACCCATTTCTTTAGGCCCCACAGACTACAGATACATTATTTTAAAAACAATTTTTTTGGACTCAGAAAACGTCACATCAAAATTATATACCTAATCGAATTTTTGCGGAAGCGCAATACTTTCTGTCTATATATTACTTATACAAGAAAATAAATATCATTAAGACTAATATAATAGAAATTATTACCCAGGAAGGCATGGTCCACAATCCAGTGCGTGATGAGAGCAGGAATGTTCTCCAGGTTCTCTATGATACTCTTGGCAAGCAGCGCACGGAGTACACAGAAGCTGTTGGTAGCAGTAATATCCATCGTAACAATCTTTATCTGTTATGCAGTACTGAAACAATATTAATATATTCCAAACTTAAAATAATAAGTTTCACGTCAATTCTACAAATATAAATATTTTATAAAACATTTATTCAGTGAAGTGTACGGATGGCCATATTAATAATTGTCAAAATGCTTATTAAAATAAAAATAATTTCAAACTTTCAATTTGTATTTAAGTATTACATGGATTTCTTTTATTCGTCCCTTATTTATTATCAAATATTCTTGAAAGGGAAATTATGGGTGAGACATAACTTTGTTACGATTATTCGCCGATACGCAGTCGGTCGCAGGGTGGGGTAAGAAGGGAAATCAAGTATGGACTGATTTAGGGAAAATAAAGGAGATAAGGGGGAAAAGAAAAAGAATTAATAGGGGAAAGGGCGCCACCTCATCTATGGTAAACTAAGCAAGAGGGGAGATGAGGAAATCCCTCTTAATAGTAACACAATAGGTATATAATAAATAGGTAAATAATTTGAGTAACACAATCAGTTACTGAAACTAAATAACATTTTAATCAACAAGCTCTTTTTCCTCAAGCAATTTGTTACAAACAAATCCTAAATAAATAAAACATTAAAAACTAGGTTAGTAGGAGCCAATAAAATATCTAATGGACTAGTATAACAATCAAACTATAAGGAATAACTATAGCATAACAATTTTCAAACATTCCGGAACATGCACATAAATATAACAGTAATTAACAAATTAAAATATAAACTGGGCTACGGAACCATTTACAAATAGCCGCAAGATATCAACCCCAAAACTACACCGTCTCTACTTCCCTAATCCCTGGCCAGGTAGTGCTAGTACCCCGACGCGACTTAACCGGAACGGCGGTACACGGACGTGGGAGATCCAGATCTATGAAAGATTGTCTTCGAGATTATTTACTTAGCGCTGCTCCTCAGAAAAGATGAGCGAGTGTACTTCCCTAAGAACAATATATATAAAGGCGGCCTACCTCTGTTCTGAGGGACTGGGGTCCAAGGTGGATGACCTACTTGAATATCCACCAATGATGGGTCGCTGGGTCCTCCACTTAAGCACCTTGATAGTTACTCGACTCCGTCGTAGGTGGACGAGTTTCTTTATGTGGCGGCCGAAATCCACTGCCAAAACGGGGTGGAAGAAACACTGATCTTCCACTCTCGAACGTATTCTCCGTAGGTCGTGCGTACTCATGAGATCCGTACCTTCACGTGGATCCCCACTCACTGTCGAGATCCGCAACGTTCATCGGCTCTCCCACTCGGTCGTTCGCAATATAAACAAGCGGCCTACCCGGTCGTGACCAAAGGTGCCTAAACTCGTTGTAAACAGTGCCCTGTGCCCTAATAGCTGGCTCTTGAATAATAAAAAGATAAATAAATGATACAAGCACTCGGGAATATCTACATTATCTTCGTGATAATTTACAGGGATATTTCTGAGGCTAAAATATATAAAAAAAAAGTACGTAAGGTTTTCGTAACAACTTGAAGACGTTTACTTCATCTTAGACGCGTTCTGGCAGTAAGTTTTAGTCTCGGCCACGCATGGATTAAATCACCGATCCTTATAACAGTTGCTGCACACATAGGATGTCCACGGGGTGGGGTTCTAAACTCAACGTCTTTGGTCTTTTATAGTCCCCACGAGTCCATACTTTTTAACGTCTTAAATCGTGTGTCGTCCTGAAATGGTTTTAGTAGTACCTGTACTATATGTAGTTTTCGTTCTTAGTATAAGTATATTATTTTTTCAGCTTTATTAGTCTATTTTGATTATTTTAAAATAAATAACAGAATTAAAACTATGTTTAGTAAGTTTTATTTTATTAACAGCTTTACACATTAAGAAATTACCTCGCATGTAAGTTTTATTCTCGGCCACGCATTGATTAAATCACTGATGCTTATATAATTTGCTGCACACATAAAATGTCCACAGGGTGGGGGAGTTCTCAACTCAACGTCTTTGGTCGTGTATAGTCCCCCCGAGACCATACTTTTTAACGTCTTAAATCGTGTGCCGTTCCGAAATGGGTACACATTTAGTACCTGTTACTATGTAGTTTTCTTTTTTAGTATATTATTATTTCTGCTTTATTGGTCTTTTTAGATTATTTTAAATCTTTATACAAACGTAGTTATCAGATCCCCCTACATATACATAGTTGTGCCACCCTGAACAACATATGTTTTGACTTTATCAACCCATTTTGCTTAGTCAGCAATCATTTCAAAATCGAAATATTTTCAGATTTTGTTGAAATTTGCACCTATTACTCTTGGTAACGTATCTTTTAATAGGAATATTTATCACTAATCAATAAAAAACAGGAATGAGACATCAACAAATTTGAAGCAGCGAACATAATTTTTGCGCTTCTTTAGACTGTTACTCCCCTTATAAAAAAACAGAAGGGAGTAGAAATAAAATGAAGGTGTGGAATGTTCTTCTTTAGACTGTTACACCCTTACAAAAACAGAAGTTTGATATTCCTTTGTCCCAAAGTACATTGGATTAAACATCCTTTTGTCTTAGTATTTTTTTTTGACAAAGGAATGCATACATTATTTTATCTATTTATATTTTAAAATAACAGGAGAGTAACAATCTAAAGTACCATAATTTCTACAAAAATTAAACAAATAGTTTGCCAATTAGTGTGGCACATAGCTTCCTCGCATCCTATCACGCATTTTATTGATGTTATGCTTTTACAACCTAATATTGTCTAATATATTTAACTGTTTCCCCCGTTTTTTAAATCTGTCAACATTGTTTTGATTTTTTACATGAATTAAAGTAACAATCTAGCAAAAGGTAAAGACCGCAGACGGCTTACATTAATCTGGAGCTATCTACGAGCAACTTTCGACAAACCATCGAAATTTCATTAAAATCAAATGAGTACTTTTGAAGATATTGGTATAAATAAATGTATGTTTGTGCGCAGGCTGAAGAGAAAATAATGGGCACAGTTGTTTGAAACTTATATGGGACGAACAATGGGCTAATTATATCCTACCATACAAATTTTATTAAAATCGGTAGAGTTGTTTTTAAGATAATTGAGCGTCGGACAAACCGACAGACAGACACAGAACCAAAAATTATCCCTTAGGTTTGAAACGGATTTTTATCTTGGAATTTTTGAAATCAGACTAAAAAAATTGTCGTTTTTCGGAACGATCAAATAACCGTTAACTTCAGTTAGCTCAAAGCAAAAATTAAAATTAATTACTCACGTCATAGGGAATGCCCGTTGTAGTTGCACCTTGTGCAGCAAGATAATACAGGCCGGCAAAAGATAATAGAACACCAAATATTATTTTTATGTTAAAATCCATGTTAAACTAATATAGTATCTACTTCGAGTAATCACAACCTATGGAAAGAACAAGTAAATTAAAATAAATTGAATAACATTATGGGTAATCTGATTCCTTAGCAAGCAATCAGATTAGCAAACTAATAAGCTATGAATGATTTAAAAAACCATAAATATTTAACTACTGCACAATTAATAATCAAAATAAGAATAAGCACTTTAGCGATGATTCCAAAAAAATACTTAAGTTTGTCAGCGTTATCATAATAAATTAATGTGCTTAAATAATTTTTCTGTGCTTATTTTATTTTATTATTTTAATTAAGTCTATAATTACTAGGTTAATAAGATTATATAATAAGAATGCAGTATACTTAACTATATTTTAAAATAATAGATGCTTAACAATGGGGTGAGCCAGAATGAAAAAATGTCGATGACTATATAGTGGTCCTAACCTCTTGTATTATAATCTTATATTACATATCAGATAAAAAATTTAATTCGAAAGCAATTGATTAATAATTATGTGTCATGCACGGAGAAAAAAGTAGAGTATTGATAATTCTAAAATGGCATCCCCCAACCCGCAATAAGTGTTGGCTCAGGAACAAACCTAATAGAATAACTGTAACGCTTACCCAGTGTTAAAATTTTGGAGTGTAGACACAATGATATAAGAGTTAAGTCGACATTACCATTTTCAACACTAATGGCAACACTAGCGATTTTAGGGTAAATGTAACACTATAAGGGTTGCGAAATCAGCGTTAAAGTAAAATTTACTCTAAATCGGGAACACTAATAGTGTTAACGTAACTCACTAATGTTCTTCCAACTCTGGCATTGCTAGTGTTGGGGCTATATGGAAGGCCTCAGATAGAGTTGAATTAACCGCTTAGTGTAACTTTAACACTAGTAGGGTTGTCTTAAATGCACTGTTTAGTGCTAATTCAATGACAGTAGCATTATCGTGACACCTTTAAAATAAGCGAGGAAGGTCGCTCCAACACTATTAGTGTTAAATTGAACCGTGAACTGGTGTTGTTTCACATTTTACTATGCTTGTGACCAAACTATACTAGTGTTAATTATACTCTAATTGGTGTTGTACCTATTCTACGTAATGGTCATGTTAACCCTTGCTCTGGTGTTGCCACCACCCCAATAGCGTTGCCCGTACTCTGTACTTAAGAGTTGTCGCTACTCTATGTAGTGTTGTTCTTACTCTAAACTTTAGAGTTGTTGTAACTCTATGTAGTGTTGCTTGTACCCTGTACTTAAGAGTTGCTACTACTCCAAAAGGAATTTTCCTGTACCCTCGCGGAAAACCTGCTGGTAGGAGGTTTCCGCTCTGATGTGAAGGCACAAAAGTCTCACAAGACATTTAAGCCTTCCCATCAGAGCGGAAACCTCCTACCAGCAGGTTTTCCGCGAGGGTACAGGAAAATTCCTTTTGGAGTAGAAGCAACTCTTAAGCACAGGGAATTTCCTTTTGAAATCCCCAAAAGAAAATCCTTCTGCTTGCAAATGTGCTTAAAAATTATGTTGCACTGGGTAAAATAGCAATCAATATGCGTGCACAGAGTGTAAAGAAGCAATTTTTAAAATGACTAGAACATATAATGCCAAGTGAATTAAATATAAATTTTGAAATTGAAGTAAATTTAATTGTTTATAAAAAGATTAGTGATGTACATTTATATTGATTGCATTTTTATCCATTACAATTAGGGTGAAAGGGGGTAGTTTTGTAACGATGATAAATAACAAATTATTATAACTATAAATTTTATTGTTCACTAAATAAAGTTATATGTACAATTTTTTTTAAACACAATAATTTTTAAAGTTGCATCCAATTGATTAAAAAATCATGTATTCGTAAATTCATTAAGTAAAATAATTTGTATAGTTTCATGAAATGTACAAAATAAACACAATTTAAATAAGTGACTATAAGTAGTAGAAAGTAATAAAATAAAAAAATGAATAAATAATAATAAATTTAATAATGAAATCATAAATAAATGTTTCGATTATTTATTTACTTATTTTTAATAAATAAAGTAAATTAAATTAACTTAGAAATGAATATATTTACATCGAATACCTACTCATTTATTTTATAATTTATGTTAATTAAATTCAATTAAATACTACATAAAATGTATATACTTACATTTAGTTTTGACAAATGACACATCAATTATTTTTATAATTGTACATATTATGATCTGTTTAGTTTATCTGTGCCTCCCTTATCTATTTAAATTAAATTAATAGGTTAATAAAGAAGAAATGATGGAAGTTAACACTTATAACTTTTACACATAATGAGTCATAAAATCATGTATATTTTTACTTTATTTATTATTTTAAAAAAACATTTGCTGTCTACATAGAATAAGAGAGGCCACGATAAAATTGACAGATTATAATTAATATTTACATCATTAAATTACAATTTAAATTAAATTATTTACACTGACTATTTACATTATTAAAATACAAATTAAACGACATTATTAATTATTTACTTATTTTAAATAATAAGTAATTTATAATAACAAATAATAAATACTAATAATATATTACAGTATGAATTATATGACTATATATTATGATATATTATGGTATATTGTTATACTATATATCTGTACAATTTATTAAATATACTTCCTTAATTTGTTAAGTGCTGTGCTGTACATTTAAATTTTTAATTATGCACTTATTACAAATAAATAATAATTGATATTCTTACTGCTAATTAACTACGTAATAGCCCCCATCATTGGCGTGGACAGTGTTTACAGGCCTACATGTGTCATTATATCTCATAATGTATAAGCTATAAACATTTTGAGGAATAACTTCATAAGAGTCCAAATGGCTAGAGAGGCCAATATTGAGATAGTTTTCAACTATGAAACAAATACGTTCATCAAGAGTAATAATAATGTGTTTTATGTTAGCAAATTGTGGCACACCTTCAATTTTGTTTATAACGATTGTTTGTCCGATCTTAAATCTTGTTCCCTTCGTTTCAACCCAAGGAAAAGAGGTTATTGGACTATTAAATTTATGCTCACTTTCAGTGAGTAGTGGTTTTACAGATTTGTCTAACAATTTCTTAGGAGGGCCTACTGAGAACCCAACATCATTGGGCCCTTTATTGGCTGTGCCTATTAGTTTATAACATTGTTGTAATTGACATTTAATTGATAAGCTAAGAGGTACATTTTGGCGATTAGATATAGCTGTCACGTATCTTTTCAATTGTCTGTGTTTCCCTTCGAATCTCATGCACCAAACCTGTTTAAAGGGACCCATATTATCAATCATGTTGGGATAGTGAATAAGGAGATGATGCTTGGGCTTTAAAGGGGTTTTAAATTTATCTAGATAGTGGCTGTGGTGGGACAGGATGAGACCTTTCAAATAATCTGAGCTACCGGGGGGAAATGAGTCAGACAAGACAAACATGACTATCTTTCTGAGATTGAGATATAACTCCCAAACGTCGTTACCCTCAGGAATCAAGTCACCGACAATTAAAGTGAAATATTTTACTAGTGCACACATTTCAGAGGCTGACATAATAATTGAACCTTTTTTTAGATGTTGCAATTTAATAGGAGGTGGTGCATGATCACTGTCTATGCCAAAGTTAAAAAACTTGATCCTAGAGTTCACTGTCGTGAGAGTAATTACCCTCACTGATATGAAGTAATTTATAATTTGGCACATTTCATATCGACATACGCCCTCTAATAAATCATGCATTGCATCTACAGCATAATTAGTGTGACAGTGAAAACTGGGTAAGTCATTCCATACGCAATAATCTTTGATGAAGCCGTCATTTTGACATTCTGCATCATCTGAGTCAATGACGTAATCATCGACGGTACGAAGCATTTGTGCATCCTCTTCAATCATTTGCCTTGCCTCCGATTTTGAGGCAAAGCAAAATCGGCAACATTGGTTGGCCGAAAAACTTTCTACGAAACCCAGTATGGAATGAAGGCCCAAGTTATCGCCCACAACAGCTAAGAGCAAAAACCGTATTGTGCAACTCTCACCAGATACTGTTATGTCAACCCCTTCCTGTTCTAGCTTTATCAACTCGGATAGCAAGGGAGAAAGTACACGACGATTACCACAACTATAACGATCGTTGCTTTTGAAAATTGCAGCCACATTGATATTATCTAATTTGGAAAGTAGGTGCGTTGGTAATGCAGGACAGGTGTAATAAATAGCACCCAGTTTTTGGAACCCCGCATGAGATCCCAAGGGATTTCCAGTCTCAAAATCATCAAAATACATAATGAGAGGATAAACCTCTTTGGGGCCATGTTGTAATGTGAAAGCATCAACTTTTTTTTTCCACAAATTGCCCTGCATAACTGATACCTTTAATAACTTAAAGTCTTTTAATTTGTCAACATTCGCTCTCATTGACTGTAATGTCCTGGGCGTTTCAAGCATTTGCTTCAAAGTAGGACCGACTGGGATATATTGAGCAGTTGAAGTTACAGGTCTTACACGAACAGCAGCGTCCTTATCAACAATTTTTTTAACTGACTGACCGATCACATAAGGCACAGGAGCTAAGTATTTCGTGGTGCTTTTAAAGTATTTCATTCTTAAGTAATGAGTCGATAAGAAATTAAAAGGGTCTTTAAGAACTGCCATTTTGGCACTGAGTCGCGCGTCACTAGAGTCGAGGGTGGGCTGCAACCTTGCGCCATAAACTTCCTCAACAAGTGGGAGGTAACCCTCGGTAATGAATGTAGTCATGTAGTCAATTATTTTGCCAACTAGATTGTTCGGCAGAGAAGAATCACTGTAAATGGCTGCACACAAAGTTGCGGCAGCTTCTCTTAACCTCTCAATACGAGGCTGTGAACTAGAGTCAAAACAGTTGTTTACATTGTCACTACTCGTGGGAAAATTTTGTTGACTATTTTCAGTTTGTGGGGCACTATGCGTACTAAGGTCACTTTCTGCTTTAGTCAATGTTTGACTATAGCAACGCTTCAGGTGCCTTTTGAAAACAGATAAAGACTGAAAAATCCGGTAACAACCGGTCATCGTACATTTATATGATTGATATGTCGTGTTAATGTCATGTTCATATTTTAGATGAACAATGAAATTGTCTAGGGACCTAATTTTCCTGTGGCAAAACTGGCAACTATAAGCCACTGTGTCCATCTTAAAAGACAAATTTGAAATACTTTATATGAAAATTTTTAAGAATTTACGTTCGAATTTTAAGAAACAATTAATAAGACTTTAAGTTGTCAAAGTTAACAGAGTCAATTTTGAATATTTAACATCTAAATTAATATATGTTATATCTATCTATACATGCAAAATGTAGGTTTTTTTAAACTTTGAAGATTAAATTTAGGCAACAGTCTGCTCAAACAATTTTATAGTTGCCGTTAGAGGTGGCGAGAAATTGTTGTTATCTTCTTCTATACCGTATACGTACCTCTGTATAAGAGTCCATATAAGCTCGCTGGCTTTCGGGTACATGCATTGAAGGGCAAAGAACGACTTGAAGCAGACATCAACTGCCTTCAGGGTGTCGGTGAAGGCGTAAAATGTCTGGTCAATCACAACGTAAGCTGACTTGAATTCAGAAGGGTGGAAGCCCTGAACGATTATATACGGCTGGACAGTGTCCTTAATTTTCTCTGCTTCCGTGGATCTGCGTTGTATCGTTTCTTTGATGTCGCCCGCAGTCTGTAACACATAACCAAGCGCACATTACAACATGCAGTTGAAAAGTATCAAGGGAAACAAAGGATACAAAAATGGAAGCTTGAGACCAGAGGCCGCTTTTTAAATTTTAAACCACATTCAAAACATGACTTTGGAAAAGCACATTTGAAAGACCATTTAAAAGTAAAATTAAAATTACTTGAATTTAATTGAGTTGAATTGAATTACTTTTTCTTCTTGGGCTTTCTTTGGTCTAGCTTAAGGGATTCTTTTTTTTAAGCTTCACTCATTGGGTTTACACTTCCTGACTGAAGTATAATATAGTTTAAAGCCTATACACTTTACTGTATGTTTAAACACAGACATTAGCACTGACACACAACCCAGTTTCTAACCAAAAGCGAAGATGTCTTAATTACCTCAATGATAGTGATCAAGGAGTCCTGCCCTTCGGCTATTGAAAATTTTGCAAGGCCTTTCTTCTTTACAGACGTTTCTGCAGTGGAACTTCTCGCCTTGCCCCTACCAGGTACCAGTATCGCAGCAAGCAGCCTGATGGCTGCACAGACTCTGTGATCTGAAATAAAAAAAAAGTTTTTAATGAACATGTTTTATTTCCTCTTAAAATTAGGGAGAGGGGGGGGGGGGCATAAACATACTTATTTTTGCACAGGTCCAATTACATACTTTTCATAGGTTTTCTATTTTCTAACACAACTGACAGTAGTAGTGGCCGAATTATTGAAATGAGATATACCAATGAACCACTATTCATGAATAATGAGTTACTTTGCTTTAATTTATTTTCAAATTGTTCATTAATACATTTAAGTATAGTTAATTAACAATTAATTTTTGGAATTTTAATCCTATAATTTTTTGAACTAAATATATTAGGCTGAGACAGAAAATGAGAAACTGTGAGACATGTAATAATTCCAGAGTAATTTGGATTGGAATTAATCAAAAACAATTTTTTCTGGGTATAAGGTGGACCCAGCCCCAAAAAACCCGGTGGGTTTAATTGGGCTGGGTCCACTTTGGCGAGCCCTGAGTAGGAGAAAAGTAACTAAGGATGAACACTTACTTTCGTCTTCAGAAGACTCAAGGATCCCGAGCAATTTGCGGGAGGATGGATCGGTAACTTTCTCTCTTCCAATAGCCAGTATTTTCCTCTGAAAGGAGTTCCACCCTGATGTTAGCTTGTAAGATTTTCCCGGGTGAATAAAGTCAAAATCTTTCTCCAACTGCAACAATGACAACCAACATAAAATATAAATATATTGAAAATAAGGAGAAATACATTCTACATGATAATATAATTGCTTGAGAGCAAATGAATGACTTATTAATGTGTCACATTTTTTAATTAACTTTGTGAAAAGAGTTCAGTATATTCAGCAAAAGAAAAAAAAAAACAAAGTAACTACAAGGAACAGTAACAAAGTAAGTGCGGAAAAATTGTAAACTTACCAGTTCGTAACCCAGAGGAAGTTGTATGGCTGGAAAAGCCCGATAAATTTGCTCCACTGTAGTGAAGCTCGAGGTTTGGAGCTTCCTCGCCTCAACCGTCCTGCCCCATTTCTCTAAGACCTTTGGCCAGTTGTCAACGTTATGTTGAAGCCATCGAATGTCGTCCTCTTCTACTTCGGTAAGGTCTCTTTCTTGTATTACTATTTTTCCTCTCGGGGTGTTTGGACCGCTGGAGACTGATGCCTTACTGGCATTGGTCAGGCTACTAGACTCTAAAGAGCTTGATCTACTCCTTCTCTTCCTCCTATATTCCTTTAAATTCGACCTCAATAATTCCCTGTCAAAATTTTTTTTTTTATCATATAGCTTCCCCTTCGCATCAGTCTGGGTCGAGTGTGCACTGTAGGGCGGCAGGTAGAATGATGTCTGAAAAATAATAAAAAAAAAACACCTTTTTAATTTCCTATGTTCAAATATAAAAAGAATTTACATTTTTTTTTTTTTTTTATACATAGAAGAAATAAGCAATGACAATAACAAACAGAGTAATAACGAAGAAACTTATAAAAGAAAAAAATAATGTATTACCTTGTCTTCGTTCGGCCACACTTTCACAATAGCCTCAGAAAGCTTCGTGTACCTCCCCACAGAGTAGTCGATTCCGTGCCGGTGAAGTGTTTTAATTACCCTCTCAACCAAATCTCTAATTGCCTTCTGTTTCCCTTTTATACAGCCTGCCGCGTATCTCTCCAGTATTAATGCACCATCGTGGGATGTCAAAACTTCATTTAATATCTGAAAACGCCCACAAACAAATTATATTACTTGTAAATTTGAAATTAACTTCTCATGCGCGATACTATAATGTAAGTTTCATGGTAAAGATTGGAAGATAACTAAGTAATGTTGATGAAAACGGAGTTTAAAGATTGGATTAGTTATACAGGATCAGAAGGGTGGGGAACAAAATGGAGTTGAGAGGATTAACAGTATAAGTGACCATCAGGTAAAGGTTGTAAATTAAGGTAAGGGTTAAAAGGTGCGGTGGGTTGCCTTAACTTAAAGATATTACAACAAACACTTTAAAAATTTAACAAAAATATATATAATATATTGCACAGTAGGTTAACTATTCTAGTCTCCTATTGATATAACTATTATATATATATATATATATATATATATAGAATAGTTAACCTACTGTGCAATATATATATATATATATATATATATATATATATATATATATATATATATATATATATATATATATATATATATCTTTAAATGAAACAAAATTCTTGTATTTTGTACAGACACATAATAATTGCATTTTGAATCTTTATTTGAAAAGTGTTGTATCTGTATCTAGATACTTCTCCCCATTGGATCTTGCTTCTTATTTAATATGCAAACATTATGAAATTTGAAGAAAATAATAAAAAAAAATAGCATAATGAACTTACTGGGTCATCAGATATTTGTCTTTCCGGTACTGGTAGATTATCCCGTGTCACTAATGATGTAGAGGGGGTGGAGGTAGACAAAAGTTCCCCATCAAGGGGAATCACATCAAGTGTATTGAGATCAGCAGCTTCCAAATTTAGAACATGATAAGTTGGCTGGGAAATGGCAACTGATGGGATGTTCTCTAATTGGAAGGGGGATGCAATATGTCCTAACGATTGCTCTGAACTCTCTTCCTGCAAAAAAGACATTAATATTAACTGATTTATGTAATTGAATCTAAATTAATCTAATGATATGAATGTATTGATTGAAAATGAATCTATTTTCACGAAGAGACTGCAGTATTATCATGCACTTATATTACATCATTAAAATAGATTCATTTACAACACAATTGACAATTAGTATTATATTATCCTTGGGTTCTTACTTCTGACACAAAAGATGAACATCCGAGTGAATTTTCTTCCAGGAATTGTTCAAATTTTCGTTTGAGCAAAAGCCTCTCCCTCACATTTGGGACCAGCTCCTTGAAGTCCCCGTCATGCTTCAATAAATCAGGAATTAGATCAGTTGTAAAGTCTTAAAAAAAAAAAAAAAAAAATTAGAAAATAAATAAATAAAATATAAATAATAATAATATTATATATATATATATATATATATATATATATATATATATATATATATATATATATATATATATATATATATTAATATATATTATATATATTAGCATTTGAGTATTATCATTATATTTATTTTATTTATTTATATATATATATATATATAGTGTGTCCCAAGACAAAGTATCCGAGAGGAAAAATTTTCTTGTTTTCTAAAAAAATGCATTTTTTTCATAAAATAAATTAATATTTATACTTTTTTTTGCAATTCTGAACCACTTTTCTAAATAATATTTTTCAATAACATTAAAAATAAGGGTAGCTTACTCTTGGTTATATTTTAAAATGTTCAAAAAACAAAACATTCTGCACAGGAAATCAAGAAAATTTGATCATTTTTAGAGGTTTAAGATCGAGCAGGAGTTTTTATGAAGAATGAATTTTTTTTGAAAACCTAAAAATAAGAAAAATTTTCCTCTCGGATACTCTGTATATCTTGGGACACACTGTATATATATATATATATATATATATATATATATATATATATATATATATATATATTTCTTTTTTTTTTTTTTAAATAAGTTTTAATTTAATAAAAATAAATAAGAAAATGAACAGTGGTTTATGAAACTATTACGTCAATGGAACACAGGGGTCTATGGGACCCCAACTCTAATTCTAATGAATACTTTAAAAATTTATTCGAATAACATAGGTATTGTTATCGCTTTACACAGAAGGTTCAAACGTAAATTAGAAGAGAGTCTATGTTAAGAGAAATAAAAATAAAACAATCCAAAACTCAATTATAGCTTTCGTGCATGGGGTCTGTGCTCCACAAATATTTTATATATACTTATAAAAGTTTAGACAACTTATTTTTGAATATTTAGCTATTCTGAGGAAATTAATAAATGAACTATTCACCTAATAAAAATATTAAAGAGTGACAAAGATGTGCAAAAAACAGAATTTACAACTCCTACAAATATTGAATCTAATTATTTAATGAATAAAGTTATTTACCTGTAAACACAGATGCAAGATGCGAAAAATTCCACTTGTGTAACAATGGTACAAGGTCCATTTTGCACGACACTGTATTGACGCTAATTTATATAAAAGTCCTAAACACGCACAGACACTATTTACTATTTAACACTATATTACACTCCAAAACACTATTTAAGAGAACGCTATGAAGTAGTAGTGAGCTCTGTGACAACACACAAAAAACACAAGCCAAGAACTATATATAAATATGCACTTGTTAAGGAAATTGGCATTTGTAATAAGGAGTGACTAACTTAGTGAAGGTAAGCGGAATGTGGAATGTAGCGCTAGGCACGGCCGCGGAGGTTATATGGGATTCCCCCCCACTCTAGGGCCCTTAGGGTTGAAACTAACCGAGTAGGTGTCGATATAACTCATCATAGAGGTCTTTTAAACCTTATAGAGTCAAATTCACTCGTCTTTGGATTGAAGTAACTAAATATGATGCTTGCTTCAACAATAAGCTAGTGTTACTTCTAGCATACAGAAACACTAACTACAGTCACGAGAAATCTATTTCTTGTCAGTCTGACACTAAGAGAAAACCACATGTCTACAACAAAAAATGGACGATTGCCGCTATATCGTGTCTGGAAACAAATTAATTTACCTTATTTATAATTAAATTATGCTTGCCTCTTCTCAAGAAATGAAACAATCTGTATATATACAGCCACAAAAAGCGCTCAGAACGTTACTAGCGATATGTGGGCGGCCAATTGAAAGCATTAAAAAGGACAAATAATATTAAATTTATTTAAAAGGACGGAAAAGTATATTTAATTTTGTTTTACATTATTGGTATTAAGCCGGCCAGTTTACACACGTGCAGTTTTAACTCACACTTTGAAACTGTCCGTGTGTGAATATTTCCGTCTCAGTTCAACTCAATTGTATACACTTAAACTGAGACGAAAGTTCATTCTTCAAATTGGATCCGCCTTCCAATCCATTATGAAAACTGAAGGATTTAACTTACGTGTGTGCAGTTAACTTACGTTTAACTATACAGTGTACAGTTTTAACTGACAGTTAAAGTTTTGTATGTCTAAATCGACAAGGCGTCATTTATCGGACGCATTATCTTAAACACTTAATAATTTGACTGATGTCCAGTAAACTTTTGCTTGAAAATTTGTTTCATATCAATCTTTTATATACCTCTAGTATTAAGCACATGGTAACCATTTAAAATATGGTTATCCTCACCTGTGGAAATCCCACACATAACTTCCATGAAATGTTGTCGTGTCAATACGTGATCAAGAGAGAACTCAGTATTTACATACCCATTTTCAGGGAAGTAAAAACACTAAAATGTTAATAGCTCCCAAACCGCTTGTCCGATTGTGCCCAAAAGCTACAGGTACAATCTACCATACAGGACACATATATACCCAAAAAGAAATTGAAATCAAATAAAGCCAACTGAAGTTATTTTCGACAGACCGATTGCGTGCTTAAGTGACTGCAGGTCGTGAGCTCAGATGTTCGGGTTTGCGCTATCAGTTTATCCGACAAAAGTTCTGAAAAATTGCCGCAAACCGCATCTCAATACGATGTCTTGATAAAGTTTAAACTTTCGAACTAACGAACGTACGTATACGTACATGTATACATAAATACGAACGCACAGACATATATGTATACGTGAATCGGATTTTAATGATATCCCCGGGTTCGCAATACCTCTCCTTCACAGAGATCATTACCAATAATGAAATGATTTAATTAATTTAAAAAATTATAATTCAATGTCACAAATCTGGAATGACACATTTTTACTGTTCCTCGCTACTAATAGTAGTATAAAATAAAATATAGGTATTAAAAATAAGGTTTTTTTTTAAGAATGACAATAAATCAGTTAGTTCAGAAAGTGAACTCTTAAGTGAGGAAAAGTTCCGAGGTACCTCGTACCTGATTTTTTTAACCTGTCTTGCTGCATATAATATATAACTGTTGCACTCAGAACAAATATATTTAATGATGTAAAATTAATTTAGTCTTGTGTTTCTCTATAAAGGCATGATTTGCTTTGACAATAGTATCTGGGTATAAGGTTTTTCTACATTCATCTTATGCGGATTACATTTTGTACATACTACCTTTTTGTTCATATACCTGCGATGGTTTCTTCTTAAAAAACTTTAAACTGGTCATGACCTGTAATTGTTTATTCCTAGTAAAAATAACCAACTCAAATCCCTAACGGGGTTTTATCTATATAAGGTTAACTTTTCCAATGAATCATAAGATCCCTTACTTAGGGGGAAATACTTTTTGAGTAGAAATTAAAGTTAGTAAACATTTTAAAAATTAAATCTGAAATTGTTTAGCACGCAGGTAAACCAGGATTCTAAATGTACCCAATAATGTGTATAACTGTACACAATAATCCTTTCCTAGTAATAGCTATATGTCTTAAGTTAAAGCTATATGCATATTAAGCTTTATATTTTTCATAATCCTTATGCTTCTCGAAACTTAAGCTTATATATATTGTTACAATTTTACGGTCAACGACATAATATACACGCATAATTTGGATTTGTCAAAACATTTTTAAATTATATGGGAGTATATACAGTGAATTCTATTTTATAGTATATAGTATACATATAACTGTATATATGTATATATATATATATATATATATATATATATATATATATATATATATATATATATATATATATTCATACATATAAAAATGTATATATATATATATATATATATATATATATATTCATACATATAAAAATGTATATATATATATATATATATATATATATATATATATATATATATATATATATATATATATATATATATATATATTCATACATATAAAAAAAAAAATATATATATATATATATATATATATATATATATATATATATATATATATATATATATTTATATAAACTGTTTTTTTGATTAAAAAAAGGTGTTCAGCGGGGCTCAAAAAGTAAAAAAATATTAATAATGCATGTTTTAAAGAATTGATTTGGATTTTACGCCAAAAAATAAGAACTTTTTGTATCATGAATTTTATCAATATATATATAATTTAGGCTATCAATAAGTGTCTTATTAACACTAAGACCAATGCTTATCTCAACTCTAGAGTTGTATTTACAATAACATTAAGTTATTTTTTAACAACTCCATAATTCTTCTTCTTATAACTCTATTAGCGCAGCGACAACGCTAAAATTGGAGTATTTTTTTAGTTTCGGGATAACATTAAGCTAAAATTTAATATCAACACCAAATTAAGTTTTGCTGAACACTATGTAGTGTTACAAACGCTCTAATGGAGTTTCGCCAACACTAAAAACTCAAAGTTATACGCAACTCTAACGTAGTGTTGCTGGTACTAAAAACTTTACATTTACGATAACTCTAAAAAAAAAAATGTTTCTTGTGGCAACGCTATTAGTGCCAGTACCATCCCATCATAGTGTAAATTCAAACTTAAAGGGCCTCAACACTACCTACTTGTTGAAAATACACACTCGATTTTTCTCCGTGTAGCTTAAAATAAATTAAGATGTTAGATTATATCCAACTATTCTAATATGGATTATTATATTGCTAATC